>PVKS010011607.1:0-56134 GCA_004027875.1 Aplodontia rufa | reverse complement strand
ATCGGCTGTGGCTCCCATCAACGGCAGAGCTCGATAGCTGCCACAGTGACCATGTGACCCACAAAGCGGAGAATTTCATTCTCTGTAAGTTTACTCTTTCCAAAAAGGGCTGCTGGCTCCTGTGCTGGAAAGCTAGCTCCCAGCTGCACTTTGGTGTGGCACATTAGTAAGCTGTGGGGACTGGGGGCTGGTTTCAGAATGTCACTGTATTGGGAGGCCCTGCTTCGGAGGATGTTGAACATCTGTGCTGTGTCACAAAGAACTCTCTTATCACAAATGCCAGTTCCTCCCTCCATTAAAACAAATCCATCTGTCAATCAGAGAAATCTGGACACCTTGGGCCCTTGCTACCACCCAGCTTCTCTGCTCTCCTTCACAGGCCAAGCGGCAGGAAGGCTGTCTAGGCGTCACCAGCCTCCACCACCCACGTCTGCTGGACCAGCTCTCGGCCAGTGTCCTGCGGCCCTCCCGTGGCTAGTTGAAGGGCCACCGCCCTGTTGCCCATCCCTGGATCTTCCAGCAGTTCTTCACAGGGGACTTCTTAGTCCTTGAGAAGCGCGCCCTTCAGCTTGGGACGCCATGCTGCCCGGTTTTCTTTCTCACCGCCCTCTCTGTATTCAGATGTTCCCCTCCACCTAGCTGTCTCTCCAGGTGAGCACAATTTAAATACCTCCCTCACCCTGTTGACACTCACATTTGAATCTCCCACCTGGAACTTGCCCCTGGGCTCCAGACGCATGGGTCCAGCGCTGTGCGGTGGCTCTCACAGGGTCAACACAAGTCTCCCCAGTCCAAGTGTGGGCTTCCCTCCCAAACCTGCCTCTCTGCCAAGCCAAGGCTCTGGCACCCCTGCCCCTCCGGTCAGAAATGTAGGGCTCATCCTTCGTTCCTGCCCCACATTCGGCCCCAGCACATCCTGTTGTCTCTGCCCCAAGCACCCTCCCAGCCGCGGTCTGGATGGAGGCTCCACTCACTGACCTGAGCAGCTCCATGTGTCCCTCTCCACTCCATTTGCCTCTCTGAATCTTTCTTTTTTCTCTAAGCCATTTTTCTTCAGAACAACAGACCCAATCAACAAGCATCCTGATGATAAAGGGCTGGCACTGCCTGTTAGCCGCTGTGGGCCTCGCCCGGGGCCTCACACAGCAGATGGCCCCGTGGGGAGGCTGCCCTGTGAGTAGAAGCAATTGCCTCATGTAGAACAGGTGCCCCTAAGCAGGAGCGACCATCTCACAGTGGAACCAAATGATGACCCTCCCAGAACTCCACAGGACCGGTCCTGAGACAGCAGACCACGGCCTGGCCGGGATGAGCTACTCTGCCGGCTACGAAAGCCCTGGCCATGCAAGCCGCAGCCCTCGCCTCTGTTCTCCTTAAGACCTTGTTATGGTTTGGATGAAAGGTGTCCCCCAAAGCTTGTGTGTGACAACCCAGGAAGGCTGAGGTGAGATGACTGGGTTATGAGAGTCTTAACCAATCAGCGAGGGAACCCCCATGCTGTTAGCTGGTAACTAAAGGCAGGCAGGGCGGGCAGGAGGAGGTGGTCCTTGGGGGCCTGGCTTTGGGTATATGTTCTGTATCTGCCGGGAGTTTCTCTCTGCTCCCTGGAGCCACACCCATGATTTTCAGCCTCACCTTGAGCCCCAAGGAATGGAGCCCACCTTCCAAGGGCTGGGACCTCTGAAGCCGTGAGTCCCCAAATCAACTTTTCTTTCTAAATTGGTTCTTGTTGGCTCTTTTAGTCACAGCAATGACAAAGCTGACTACACCAAGCCTCAATGTGGCTGCCAGGCCCTGGAAGGCAGACTTTGGTCACTGTGCCGGTATATCCGTTCTTCCCTGCGTGGCCATGCTGGGTAGAGCTCTTTCCTGCTCTGCAACACTGCTTGTCTCCTTGAAGGACATATTGGGACACAAGTGGCAGAGCCTGGTCTCTTGGGTCCACCAGGCCTGGGGCCTCTGCCCAAGGACTCTGGTAACATAAATGTCTGCACCCCTCACCTCACTCCTATGCTGGAATGCTGGCCCCATGGTGCTGGTGATGGATTAGGAGGAGAGGCCTTTGCAAGGGAATGACCTTGGAGAAGGGGTTAGGGGCCCAAGAGAGATCTCCCTCCTCCCTTCCACCAGGTGAGGATGCGGTAAGAAGTTGTCACCAGTGAGGAACAGCCCCTCACCAGATACCAGCTCTGTGGGCCGTGATCGTGGACTCCCAGCCCCCAGGGTGAGCAATACATTTGTGCTGTTTATGAGCCACCCAGGCCACGGGACAGTCGAGCCTCAGCATCCACGCGGGGACTTTCCAGGACCTCTGCGGACAGCAAAACCTGGGAACGCTCAAGTCCCTTAGGAAATGGTGCAGTGTTTGCATGGAAGCCACCCACCCCCTCCCTTACACTCTAATGGTCTCTGGAGGACGTGTAACACCTAACACAATGTAAATGCTATGCAAATTTCTGTTAGGCCGCGTTGATGAGCAAGTAAGGAGGAGGGAAAGTCCGCACGTGTTCCGTACGGATGCAAAGTGCTTTCGACTGTGGTTGGCTGAACTTGCAGGTGCAGAGCCTGCGGAAGTGAAGCTGGGGCCCGCTGCATTCGGTCCCCGCGGCAGGAGGAGTGGCTACGTGTCTGTTGGCTGCGCCTCCCGGGCACAGCGCCCTCGGTCTCTGTGCCGGAGCACCGTGAGAACCTTCCCAAGTGCCAGGTGCTGGGGACAAAAGCGAACGGTCAGATCCGCCCCGCCCTTGCTCTCGTCTAATAGGGCCAGAGAGAAGGCGAGCCGCGAAATGTGGAGGCGCTAGGACAAAAAAAGGCGGGGAGGGGGTGACCTTGCCAAAGGCGGAGGGGTGTGGCCGCCAGGGCACCTGAGTACGCTACGCTGGGCGGAGACTTCACGCAGAAGGCGCGGACCCAGGTGCTGAGCTTGCTAGAACCTTTAAGGGATCCTTAGCCTGGGAAACTAGGGACCTGGTTTTCCGGTGCAGAAGCTCACGGACCAGAGTGGGCGGGCTCACCTCGAGCTGGGCAGCGCTGATTGGCCAGTCGCATACGCAGCTGGGGCAAGGGGCGGGGACCTGCGGGCGCCTCCCCAGGGCTGGGAGCAGGTGGGGCGGGTTGGGGAGGCTCCCTGGGGAAAATGGAGGGGAATGACAGCGAGGCAGGAGAAAAGCAAACAGCCATCCCCTGGAGGGACCAGGGTGCATGCATCTGAGCATGTGTACACTTTTCCCAAATGCGTCCCTAAATAATGCAGTGTACTGTTGATGTAGCCTTTGTATTAGAGTAGCCCCCTCTTGTCCACAGGAGATGTGTTCCAACACTCTTTGGATGCCTAAAATTGGGGATAGTTCTACTGAGCCCTCCACACACTGTTATTTCCTGTATGTCTTGCAGCGTTGCTGCGGTACCAGAGTTGGCATGTCCTTCCATGGCTTATGCCCCCTTTGGATCACTGCTCTTGTGCTTTGGAGTCTTTAAGTTAAATAAGGGCTACCTGAACGTCAGCCTGCGATACAGTGACACTCCACCTGATAACCGGGATGGCTACTAAGCGACCCCAGGGCGGGTAGCATGTACAGCATGGATATCCAGATGAAGGTCTGAGTCACATCCAGGCAGGACCATGCTACTCAGAGCGTGCACAATTTAGAACTTATAAATTCCTTATTTCTGTAATTTTCTATTTGTTATTTTTTGGACTGCAGTTGACCATGGGCAACTGACACTGGAAAGTGAAATTGTAGATGCGGGTACTACTATATAAAGAATCTAGATGACCTAAAGTATGGGACGTGGGCTGGAGCAGTGGCTCAGCAGTTATGGCCCTTGACTGGCATGCATGAGGATGCGGGTTCAAACCCCAGCACCACATACACAATGAAGTGTCAGAGCAACAAAAGCCACATGAAAAACTAAATAAAATTGATTTCCTCTTTCTGTTTCTCTCACTATCCCTCACTCTTAAAAAAAAAGTATATGGGCTGATGTGCATGGGACACATGCAAACACTGCTCCATTTGACATAAGGGACATGAACATCCAGGTGGGTCCTGGAGCCAATCCCCATGGATGCCAAGGGACGACTGTATTAGTGTTAGAAGCACAATTATTAAAAGTTCCAAGTTGCTGTGAGAAAATCCCACATGTGCCCAGAAGTGGGTGAGCAAGGCAGACTTTACTTCTGCAGAGGGTGCTCAGAGGGGATCCCATGAGCAAGCACGCTTGGGCAGGCATCCACCCGCTTATGTCTCCAGCCTGATGCAATCATGCCCTCCTCTGTGAATGGAGGAGTTCAGGGGTACAATCTGCACAATTAGCTAACATAAAATTGGGGTAGGTGCAGAAAAAAGCTATTGGTGTAATGGGATATCTGGCAAAGAATTTAAAAATGGGTCATCTCTGAAGTGGTTCCAACCTAACATGGCTTCCTTTTCAGGTAAAACTGAAGTTCCCACATTCTGAAAATGGACCATCAGACTTCCTATTTCGCACGTTATGCAGATGAAGAGCGCACAAACACAAAGGCCCTTCCTTCTACAGTGGAGACATGGGGACTCCGGACGGTTTCTTGAGTGAGCACAACACAGGCATAGCATCTGAAGGGGTATGCATGTCAGGCAAAAGGGAAATCTTTTTTCCTTTTCTGGATTCAGGAGGGATGCGGAGGAAGAGGCGGGAACTACTTGTCCTGGCTTCTGGAGGATGTAACCCTTATGAAGCTGTGGTTCGCATGCTTCTGAGTGTCACCCCTGTGCTGTTCTTCCCCAGAACCCTACCAAAGGGAGGAGAGAGATGGACAAACAAAGTCAGCAGGGCAAAGGGTGCTAAGGCTTTCTGTCCCTGGGTGTGGCCTGGAGCCTGTTGCTGTAGTGCTGAGACGACCTCCTCTTTGGACACCTTCCCCAAGTCTTGTCCTCCCCACCCACCAAGTCATTTGCTTCAGCGAGGGCATCTTGGTGGGGCAGCTGCTAAGTGCTGGGCACTGTTGTGAGCTTTAGGGAGTCAGCAGTGAATGGAACAATGGAACACTGCCCTTGTCCTTGAGTTTATTTAAAAAGATCAGCCCAGCGTGGGGGGCCTGCTAGGGGAGACTTTCCCAGCAACTCAACTTCTGTTTGAGACTCCATTCCACCCGGGTTCCCTCCCTTTCTGCCAAGGTCAGGGGTAAGTTCCAGGGGCTAGTGCAATACCCAGGTGCTGATGGACAGTGGGACCCAGAGGCGCATTCTCCATGCCAGCTGTCCCCGGGGAATCTGCTAGTCCTTCCTTTTTACTTTCTGCCCTGAGGCATCTTTCATTGCTGGGAGGAATGGATTCCAGATAAGAGAGGGAAATGCAGGTGTGTGTTGGGAGATTTAGTTAATACTTAAAATATAGGAGCCGTCTCCTTTTGCAGAGCCTGCTTGCATTGGCTGCAGGAGCAGGGTGGTGGTGGAATGGTGGAGGAGCAAGAGGGGCAGGAGGAGCCCAAGGGTCAAGCTACAGAACCTACAGGTCGTGTGCTGGAGTCTGGACTTGACCTTGAGTCAGAGGTTACTGTGAACACTCAGCAACCACGACACCCTGCTCTGCACTGCAGGGCTGGGTCCCTCGCACCCTGCCCTCTTCACGCAGGAAGCAGGGGTGGGCTGCTCCCTCCAGCAGAGGTGGGGTCTTCCATACCATGGGGCGCCTCAGGACTTCACTCTAGCCAGGTCAGGGAGAGCTCCAGGCTTTGCTGTTGGTGGCTTGAGCATCCAGGGTGAGGCCAATTACGGCTGGGATCGCGAGCTCTTGGAGCAGGTATCTGTCCACAACCCAGAGTGTCACTGCGTCTTCCCTTGCAGACACGTTGGGGGTGATGAGCAGCCCTTCCGGACTCCCCCTCCTGATTGAATTGGACTTGAACTTGCAGCATTAGCCAGTCTGTTTTGCAATTTATAAGGACAAGGAATTTATGGGGAGAGGCTCAGGTGGAGCAAGGCTGAAGCCCGTTCTACTTTATGGGTAAGAGGAAGGAAAATTAAAAGAAACTATCTAAGAAGAAATATTCAGAGCAGTTCTCAAGGTGGAGTTCAGCATCCTCTCCAGATCAGCACCTTAGACTGGCTTTGGATTGGCCTGATGGGTCAGCCAAGCAGAGGACACTGCTGCAGAGCTGCTCCAGCTCCTGCCAAGCCCTTCTTCCTCGTCTCCACCTGGAGACCATCTGCTCCCCTCAAGACCTTCCTGAAGGCAGAGGTTGAATTGTGGAAATTGTGAATTTGCTAATCCATTGAGCTGTTTTTTGTTTTTTGTTGTTATGGGGATAGAATCTGGGACCTTGTATATACTGAGCAAGTGCTCCACCCCTGAGCCCTGCCCTGCCCCGAGCTCTGCTTTGACCACATCTTTAGTAGATGCTTCTTTTTCTTCTCCTTCTCCTCCTTTCTTCCTCTTCCTCCTCCTCCTCTTCTTCTCCTTCTTTTTCCTCCTCCTCCTCTTCTTCTTCCTCTTCTTCTCCTCCTTTTCCTCCTCCTTCTCCTCCTCCTTCTTCTTCTCTTCTTTCTCCCCCTTCCCTTTGCCCTTCCCCTTCTCCTCCTTCTTCAAACCAGGTGTTCTTAACCACTGAGCCACATCCCCAGCCTGTTTCTATTTTTTATTTTGAAACAGGGCCTCATTAAGTTGCTTAGGGCCTAGAGAAGTTGCTGAGGCTGGCTTTGAACTTGCAATCCTCCTGCCTCAGCCTCTGGAGCTGCTGGGATTATGGGTGTGCACCTCCAGATCCAACTGAAGATATCTCCTCTTGTCAGTTTTTTCTTTCTGTCCCTGTTCAGACTCTTCTTCCAGAATATTTTTCTTCTTATGACAGTAAGATATGCTCCTTATAACATTTTAACTGTATAGTAGTCATATGCAGAGATGCCAAAGGAAAAACTAAGTCTGCTCTTCCTTCACGTGCGAAGTCCTCCATCGAGACTGTCGTGGTTGGCATTCTGCTGGGTGTCTTCAGCTTTCTCCTATGATTCACTCCTTATGGATTTTTATGAATGCATTGATGCATTTGTTTTTCGAGGTGCTGGGGATCAAACCCAGGGCTCAAGCATGCAGGGCACTCATGCTGTGCGGGAGTTCTGTCCTTGCCCTGTGTTTCCCTGTCGTCCTGTTCTTATTCCATGGAGCCAGAAAGCATCTGCGACCTAACCCACCAGGGCCTTCGTCTCATGCTCAAGTCAGTCCAGGAGAGTCAGTGCAGAGCTTATGCTCCGGATGGGAGGTGTAGCCTTGACCTGGGCTGGGAGGCCGCATGTGTGGGGGCCTGTGATGCAGGGTGGCCCTGCCATTGGTCACCCCGATCTGCCCGCCCCCCGGGCTTTGCAGCGGTGAGTCGCCTCCACCGTCACAGCCACTCCTCTGGGTTTTGCTCCCCTGACCTGAAGGAACCTGTCTCAAACCCAGAGCAGATGTTCTGAGCCACCTGGGCCACACAGACCTCAAGAACTGGGGAGACTCTTTCTGTTTTGATGGTCAAAGACACAGCTTTAGCACTGAGGCCATTTCTGTCTGCATTTGAGGTTTTTTGATTTATTGTCCCATTTCCCCTCTTTGCTTTGTCCTAACATGCCTGGCACAGGGTTGGACGTGTGGGTTAGACAGGACCATTGAGATCCAAGGCCAGAGGTGGGGTCCCAATGTAGGAGCCTGCTGCACCTTCACGTGCCACCCACCCAGCATGCAGGAGCTGGGAAGGATCCTGTCCTGGCCCCAGCCCCAGCCCACCAGTCCCCGACAGATGGCCCAGCCTCACCCTATTCCCCCTCAGGTGCACATCCGTGAGGTCCCTTGTAGCAGGCTGTCTGTGGCATCTGAAGGAAGAGCTGGGCAAGGTGGTACCTGGTCCTGGGGCTGGCTCAGCCTTTTCTCTTCGCCAATCCTCGCAATGGCCACTAGAGGACGATGATGCTCCACCTTCTAGAAGGAGACTGCCCAAACCCTCCCCAGCCACAGAGTCTGGAAAGCCTCTTCCCTGAACTCGGAGCCTCCAGCCTCCCTGCTTCAGGGCGAGGGTGCTGAAGGGCCCTGCCTGGGGAGGAAGTCCTGGGAATCCCTCAGAGTCGCTGAGCCTGGCTGTGGTGCTGGGAGAATGTGCCCTGGACCCTCTGTCCTGCACCTCCAACACACTGCCCATGGGCTTTGGGCCCAGGAGTGCTCAGGCCCACACACTGCGGGTCAGCAGCTACCCAACTGCCAATGCCCAGCTCTTGTGGGGTACCCGGGGAAGGCTCCCCCAGTTCTAGGACCTCTGTCACTAGCCACTAGCTGTGACAACCCTAGGATGGAAGGCAGCAAGGTCAGGCTGGGAGGGTGGGCCCCGGAGTCCATCTTACAGCCCTGAGGCCACCTGTGGGGACAGAGGCCGAGGGAAACTGGGATCCTCAAATCACAGAAAGGATCCTTTGGTGGGGAAGGAGAGGTGGTCAGTGGGCACTGGGGCTGGGTGGGGAGCTCTGAGACATCCCACCAGGAACTTCCTGATGATCCTGTCCAGGGGTGGCCCATGGGATCTCCACCACCTTGCTGGGGGCCCAAGGCGGGCAGGGCCAGCGCCGAGGCCGTGGGGATGGCAGGCTACAGCAGCTCACTTGCTGGCCTTAGCGGGAAGGCCTGGCCCTTCCCACGCCTCTCCGGGGAGCTGAGTGAAGTGTGGCTTTCCCTCTGGAGTGGAGGTCAGACCTCCTTGGGCCTATGGCCCGCATTCTTGACCAGGAGCCCAAACAAACAAGGGGCTGGGGCCGGCCCTGCCTTCCGATCACCCGGCACTGTCCCGCTTTGTAGGATGGAGGCTGGGGGGGCCACACTGGGGGCCTGGGGGGCTGTCTAGACCTGCTGGTTGGTAGATCCTGTGTGGGAGCCAGTGTCAGCTGCTAAGAGTGTCATGGAGCAGGCCGAGGCAGGACAGATGTCCTCGGGGCTCTGACACAGGAGGCCCTGGGGGCTTCAGGAGGACAGAGGCAGCCCCAGGTGGAGCTGGGAGGACCAGGGTGGAATTGGGGGGAGGTGGAGCTGCAGGACCTCGAATTCTGGTAAAAACAATAACTGCCACCAGAGCCACACTCCCTTGCTGGAGAGAGATGTGTACCAAGTCCCCTGAACTGAGGATAGTGCTGGGCCTGTGTGTGCTCTTTCCTACGTGACCTGCAGTGTGGCCACACAGCCCACCTGTCCCTCCACGGCTCATGCCTAATGCCGCATTCGCATCACGATTCTTGTACTCAGGGCCACCTGAACACAGCCCTGTGACACCATGAGGGTTGACCTGATAACCGGGATGGTTACGTGACTGACAGGCAGGTAATGCACACAGTGTGGATCCACTGCGTAGAGTATGGTCCACGTCCCAGGTGGGAAGGAGCATCAGGTTGGGATTAGGTTCCTCGGAAGGGCGTGCAGTTTGTAACTTAGCGATTGTTTGTATCTGGAATATTCCACTGTAACATTCAGAGCATTATTGACCATGGGTGACTGAAATTACAGAAAGTGAAACAAGGTGAGGAGCCCTGCTGTGTGTAGCGCCTTCTAAACAGCAGCCGTGCTGACATGGTCCGTCCTGGGTCCACCTCTCTTCCCTCAGGGAGAGCCAGCAAGTCACCCAGTGGAGGCCCCGGGTCCGTTGTCTCAGCTGGAGAGAGGTCTCATCCGCTACGCTAGACTGAGCCACGCGTGGAGGCAGCTTCTCCAGCAGAGATGTCCAAGCAGCCTCCTCAGCCCCGAGGGAGGCAGTGGTCTTTTAGGACTGCCCTAGAGGTGAGGGCAGTGAGGATCTGCGGGGGCCCCTGGGGAGGCCAAGGCCCGCTTGCTGGGGCACAGCATGTGTGCACCTGGGCTGGACTGCCAACTCCTCGTCCCTTCTGGTCCCCAGGCCTCTGCAGGGCAGCTGGGAGGGCAGAGAGGAGTCTGGGCTCAGGCTGGGGAGCAAGGATTAGGCCTAGGTGGGAGGCGGGGAGGCTGAGCACAGACACCAGGCTGGGTGGCACCAGGCAGTGACACAGCCTCACGTCAGGCTCTGGTGGCTCCTCCCTGGGTGCAGGGCACACACAAGGTCAAGTTCTGTTCCCACAGTGGAATGCCTGGGACATCTGTGCTGTGTGCGTCCCTCTGCGGGAGCCAAAGTTGACTTTCGAGGAGCGGGAGAGCGCAGCCCAAAGGGAAGGAGGATTCCATCCCAGGAGCTGGCCGGGTGGACGCTGAGTCCAGGGCACAGTGAGGGCTTCTGCAGGCCCTTCCAGGTGCTCAATCTGCCTGGCCTTGCTTCTTGCTGTCCCCTTCTTCCCCTCCCTGCTCTTCCTGCCCCTGCAGACGGGGCGGAAAGGACCAGGTGGCCCGCAGCTCACAGGAGGGAGGTGGGTGGCACTGCCCTCCAAGCTCCTTCCCTTCTCTGTGACCTGAGACGGTCACACCTATGAATGTTCCAGGCCCACTCGCCCTTGCCGACCAGGGGGCCCAGTCCCATGCAGAGGAGAAAGGCTCAGGTGTTTGAGAAGCGTGGGGAGCCAAAAAGCCGTTTCTCCCACAAACTGCAGGCGGCAGTGGGACCTGCTGCAGAGAGCCCTGGGGAGGACGTGAGGTGACGATGTCCTTCCCAGGCAGCACGTGCTCATTGAGCCACCTGCCCTGATTGTCCCTGTGGCAGTGAGGCCATGGGCTGCCCACGCACATGGCCACTCCCAGAGGCTGTGGCGTGAGGACCAGGGTGCGGCTTTACGCACTGAGCACAGGAGGAGAAATAGGACAGGCCAGGGGCATGGCCGGGAGGAAGATCCAGAGACCTCGTGCCTTGGCCGGGATCTGTCCAGCAGCCCCACTGCGCTGGCCCCGGCTTGTGTGTTCTGGGCTTCCTCCCCCTCCAGGTTGGGTGACCTTTGATGGCAAGAGCCATGCCGTGCTTGTGTGGGTGTGGACCAGAGATGGGCTCAGGGGTGAGGTTGCTTTTTGTGTTTGTTTGTTTTTAAAGATAGAGAGAGGGACAGTGAGAGAGAGAGAGAGAGAGAGAGAGAATCAATTTCATTTAGTTTTTCATGTGGCTTTTGTTGCTCTGACACTTCGTTGTGCGTGTGGTGTTGGGGTTCAAACCTGTGACCTTGCACATGCCAGGCAAGCGCCATAACTGCTGAGCCACTGCTCCTGCCCAGGGATTAGGCTTTTGATCCATGAGGTTAAAAGAAAGCCCCAGGATTCTTCTTTGTTCATTAGGTTTGGATGGGAGGCGTCTCCCAAAGCTCCGGTCAATGCAGCAACGTCCAGGGGTGAAAAGATTGGATTGTGAGAGCTGTGACCCCACTGGTCCATCCTAATCTGAATGGGCTGACTGGGGGGACTGTAGGCAGGTGGGGGCTGGCTGGAGGAGGTGGGTCACTCCCTGGTCCCCAACCCCACTTCCTGACCTCTCATGAGCTCACACCTCTTTTCCACTGGGCCCTTCTGCCATGATGTGCTGCGTCACCTGGGCCCAGAGCAATGGGATGGGCCATCTGCGGACTGAGACTTCTGAAATTATAAGCCCCAAAGAAGCTTTTCCTCCTCTGAGCAGTTCTTGTGGAGTATTTTGGTTACAGTGTCACAAAGATTGACTAAAACATTTCTTTGATGCGCTATTAAGCTAGCATGATGTAAGTTCGGGGACACTAGGCCATCTTAGTCACCACAAAGGGAAAGCCTGCCTAAGAGCAATGCCAACCTAGGGGAGAGCAGAACTGAGAAGCCAAGGCAGAAGCTTGATGACATCATGTGAACACCTGGATCCAGCCATTCCTGAAGCAACTTAGGGTGTGAGTCAGTAAATTCTGCTTTTTTTCCCCTTAAGTTGGGCTTTTCTTGAGTTGTTTCAGTCTTTCATCAACCAAAAAGCCTAGATTAATATGGTAATTTTTTTCTTTATTTAAAAAATATTCTAATTATTAAATGGGAGTGATGGCTCAGAGGTTGGAGTGCTTGCCTGGCATGCATGAAGACCCGGGTTCAAACCCCAGCACCACATACATAACTAAGTATCCAAGAAACAAAGGCCAGACGAAAGCATAAATAAAATTCTCTCTTTAAAAAAAAAAAACCCAAATGAACGTCCCTTGGCGTAATAGAAACAGATAGCAGATCAGAGAGACACCAAGGAGAAAGGACCTGGTTTCTGAATAGACCGCCCTAATCCAGTCTTGGGGAAGGTGTGTAACATGTGCTTCTGAATAACTTGGCTTTAGCTCTGAAGCAGGCCTACCTGGGGCCCACGCCTACTCCTAGCTTTGTTAACCTGTAAAATGAGTAGACTCTGTGAAGATGCCTTGTGAGAATGTGTGGAAATCAAGGTTTCTGCTCTTTTCTTAAAGCAGGAGAGAGAATCAATTTTCTTTATTTTTTCATCTGGCCTTTGTTTCTCCGGCACCATGGTGCTGGGGTTTGAACCCGGGTCCTTGTGCATGGCAGGCAAGTGCTCCAACCACTGAGCCACCGCTGCAGCCCGAGGTTTCTGCTCTTGATGCTGGCTCATTTCTCTTATCTCACTGCTCCAAAAGCTCAGCGTCACCAGGCTGGGCTGTTCTAACAGGCTAGGAAGAGCAGGCCCGAGTGGCTCCTTCACTTTGCCCCTCTCTTCCCACTCCTCGGACCTCCAAGAGCCTCCGCCCCACCACGCTGGGCTCTGAATCCGGGCCTGGAGGAGGCCAGGCCCAACTGGGCAGCCCGGCCTGCCCCCACCCTGGAAACGGACAGGCCCTTATCTCCAGCAGGCTAAATTTGGATCTAAACTCAGAGGCCATCCGCCTGGGAATTCCTGACGAATTCCAGCAAGGGCCGGCCGTTCTTTTCATTTTTTGCAGAGTAGGGAGAATTGTTTTTTCTAAGTAACAAGTTGAAAAGTCACCCTTGGTCATTATTGAAAGTCACTTGGAAACACAGGCAAGCCCCCCATGTCCACCGCTCGGACATCCTGCTTCCTTTCTGCTGGCTTCCCAACGCAGGGCCAGGTTTTGGGGCTCTCCGTTGCTTCTCTAACCAACAAGCTCGGCTGTCTGCGCAGGTTTGGTTCCATTGTCCCATCGTGTGTTAGCCTAAGCCCAACCCTGTGTTGTAAGCTGTAACCGCTGCTGAGTGCCAAGCACACTACCAGCATGATCTTAAGCAGGCTCACTCCTAGCCTGAGAGCAGGAACTGCCAGGATGCCGTGCAGACGGGGGAAACTGAGGCACAGAGAGCTTATGTCACTAGAACCAGGCTCAGGCTGTTTGACTTTGCGCCCATGAGTATGTGATACCACGTATGTGCAGCGTGGTTTCCTCAAACGTTCCCTTCAGAGACATCTGTTGCTTTTATCTGCCTGGCACCTACCCTTCGTTGCTTCAGCTTTCCCTGGCAGAAGGGAGCACCCACTTTCAGGAATTTGGATGGGGACAGCTATTGGGTGCAGGTGACCAAACACCCTGGTCTAATGAGAGCCTGTATTTCCCCGGCATCAGGGACTGGCTCAGGAAGGGACATGTGCTGCCCACTGGTCCATGCAGCGGTGATCGAGGCAGGATGTGGGCCACTCTCTTGGGAACCTGCTGGGAATGGGACCCGAGCAAAAGAGGGCAGAGACCGGGTCCTGATGCAGCATTTCAAACGCTTGATCCACCCGGGGCCTGAAGTGGATTCTGCTACTGGACTTCTAAGTCATGTGCGTCTGTTGTACCCTGAATCCTGAATTGGTTTTCTGTCACTTGTGACCAAGAGTTTTGGGGGGGATGTCATGCTTGTTGAACACGAGTTGCTTAAAGGTTTTTACTATTATAAACAATGCTGCGATGCGCATCTTTGCTCGCAGAACTTATCCTTGATTGAAATTCCTTCCTTGCAGTATTTCAGCCCGAGTCAACCGGCAAGCAGCTGAATGCTGTCAGGACTCTGTAGACAATCGAAGGCCGGTGGTGCCGTGGACCCCTCATCTCCCCTCCGCCACGCTGCCTGCACGTGAGCGTGAATTTTAGAACAGAATTCTGAAGACACTGTTCTTCTTAAACAAGCCAAAATTGTATTTGTTTTTCAAACGAGAAAATTGTTAATATAAAACATACAAACACACAAAAATCAGAACACACAACACAGAGAACACGACACACAAAGACCAGTGCAAACCCTTCCCAACCCGCTCCCCCGACTTTGAAAACCTTTATCACAGTCCCCTGAAGATCAGACTGTATTGGAGAGGTCACAGTATTGAATCAGAAAGACCAGAGACACGTCTAAAAAGGCCTGGACGCAGGCGGCGGGGACGGACGCCTTGTCGCTCCAATATCAAAAGCAACGCAGAAGGGTCCCGCTGGCCAATCACAAGCTTCTAGAACCTACCATGTCTGCCAGGCCCCGTCCACTTGTAAAAGTTGCTTTAAAAAAGGATGAAAAGTGCACACTTTCATAAGGCACAGACAGATTGCTGTACAAGTTGCTTCATTAGGGACTTGGGTAAGACAGGGACGCAAATTCCAAGACGCACCAGGAGGCCACATGCTCCTGAGCCGGCGTCCCCCTCACCAGAGCCGGGGCAGGGACAGGACCCAGCAGCAGGGGTTATTAACTCTCCTTACCTCAACTTGGCACAAACTCCTCTCTCATCCGAACGACTCAGGCTTCTCCTGGGCCTTGGGACAATTTCTGGGGCTAGAGAGTAGTAGTGAGCCACCTCCCTGGGGTCTCCCTGCCAGGCCCTGAAGGTGCCCACTAATGGTGGGGCCAGTTGCCCCACAGGAGCACGGAGGCAGCTCCGGTTCACGAAAGCGGTCACTGGGGGTTTCCTTAAGAGGACCTGTGGCAACAGAATGGCCAGGAAAGCCCAGTGGATGGTCCCCAATGGCTCATCACCCTCGTCTCTACCTCTGGAATCAGAGCTGCGGCCTCAGGTATCATCTGTGCTCTATCCCCCACCACCCCATGCCTGCGAGCACTGGGCGGATGTTTGTTGAGTGACTATATGTGCGTATGCTGCAGAACACTCATCACCTGGCTTCTGCTCTGCATCCTTCACTAAGCACCTACTATGTGCGGGCACACAACCTGATACGGGAGCCACCAAACACAGGTTGACATCTGACCCTCTCCTGCTCCAGGGCTCCTGCTGGTGGGTGGAGGACGAGTGCATGGGAGAGATGCTGCAGCTGAGCAGGGAGCCCCTGCCCCAGAGTGGCTGAGCCCAGGAAGCTCCTGCTCCCGGATGCAGTAGAGGAAGGAGCTGCTCTGCCAGGGAATAGCCCAGCTGTTTAGGAGGCTCCAAGCAGATAGGCACAGGGTCACAACTAGTGGGGTGTCATCTGGTCTCCCCCTCCCTTCGAGCCCTGGCTGCTGTGGCTCAGAAGGGCACACAGTGGGTGATGAGCCTGGAGAACAGGAGGGCTGGAGACATGCCGGAGAGGGTGGTGGTCCTGATGCCCAGGAAGCTGGTGGGACAAGGCCCTGCCTGGGCCAATCCCCGAAGTTGTCACTTGGGACCCCAGGTAGCCCAAAACCTTGGGTTGGAGTTCAGCACCAGCGGGAGGAGGACATATGGCCTTCCAGGGTGTACATGGCAGCGGGGCTGTGAGTGCCCAGGCCCTCTGCCATCAGTGTCCAGAAGACACTGGGTTGCCACTTCCTGTTGTCATCCTGGTCACCTTCCTCAGGACCTCAGTTCTCTCATTTGCCAAATGGGGACACCACTGGTATCTCCCAGGGTCTAGCAAGGTTCTCCACACCTGCGCACCTGGTCGGACCAGGCGGTACAGCCGCAGCACCTCAGGTAAGATGGGCAGTGCTTTCTGGGGGTTCTAATGATCAGCCAGGTCTAGATGGGACTGCACAGGACGCTGGCCTGTCTCCCAGGACAGCCGTGGGAAGGTGCCTGTCTAGCTGTGCAAAGGCACGTGGCAGGTGTGAAGGAAGGCCAGCGCCGCTCTTCCTCCCGCCCCTTCTGGAGACAGAACGCGCAGGGGCTGCACACCCCCTCCAAAGCCCTGAATCACCCCTCAGCTCAGGAAATGTCTGCCTTTCAGGACATAAACACCCCCTTTGCTGCCCTTGGAAACCGGGAGGCTATTTATAGTGGCTGCAAAGCAGGTTAAACAGGCCGCTGGCCCCTTTCCTCCAGGTCACAGGTCACCAGGAGTGTGCCTGGCCCACCGCCTCTGGGTTCCTGGTGGCTGCTGTCTGTGATGCCTTGCTGGGGTGACGGACAGGAAGAGGGCAGGAAGAGGAGCTGTTCCCCCAGGCCGCCGAGACCATTGGAGTATGCTGCTGAGTCTCGAATCCGGTTGGGAGACGGTTGCCTGGAGAGCTACGGAGCAGCCCTCGCACCCGGGGCCTGCATGCAGCTCTGCCACTACTAGCAAGGTGGAAGGCTCCTGTGAGCAAATGCAGCTGGGCACAGCCCGGATTCTCAGGTTCTTACCGTGGCTAACGCTGGGTTCCAAGCTCCCCAAAACATGCTGCTGCAAAATTCAGATGTGGGCGTCCCCAACTCGCTAAGGAAAGCCAGGATCAGGGGCGCTTGCTGGGGCCAGAGAGGGGGCTTCTGATGGCCACTCCCAGCCAGAGAAGCTGCAGCTGACCCAGACCTCCAGCATCCTGGGGTGTTGACTGGTCCGGCAGGCGGTCTGACCGCCTGGCCTGGCTCCCAGCAAGCGACCCTTTTGTGAACGCGGAAGCTCCCGACAAGAACAGATCAGATCTGGAGTTGTAAGGAAGACAAGAGCTGCTCTTGTGGAGGCCACGGCTGCCTGGGCTCAGACCTCAGGGCTGTCTTCAGCCTCTTCAGGTGCTGTGCTGGCCTTCCTAAGAGCTTGGGGGCTAGACTTCCAGGTGGGGACACAGGAACAGGGACAAGTGGAGCCCAGCCTAGGAGACAAGGCCTGGGCCAGCCTAGCAGCCCAGTGAAGTGTGGGAGCCTGTGGCGCTGGGCCTGGGCGAGCGGGTAGGTACGGGGGCAGGAAACACCAGAGACTGGCCTGGGAGGGGAAGAAGCCCAAGGCCAGAACTCTCAGCCACTGTCCCCAACATTAGTGAGCATGCTTATCAACACCTTAGTGACTGGCAGGGGAAGGTAAGCTGGGAATCAGGACAGGGGCCAGCCACAAGTCCTGGTTCCTCCTGCTCCTGCTAGCAATGGGAAGCCGGAGAGCAGAGGTGCCAAGCCCAGTGAGTCTCCTGCCCCTGAGGGCCTTCCCTCCCCCAGGGGACCCTCCTCATCTCCTTGAAGAAGAGGGTGTCGCGTGGGCTGAGAGCGTCTCTCCAGCGAGTCAAGTGCCACGTGCTTTTTGTGACGCTGTCTGGGGGGAAGGGGCGAGAGGATGTCACAGCCGGGGCAGCGGGGGACACCTCCGCACCCCTCAAGACCAGAGCCTCCAAGACCCAGCCCGATGTGAAAAGGGCCCGATGTTCCCTGCCCGCCTTCCCCAGGGGCGGCAGGTGCTGTAAACAATGAGTTACTTTTGCCTCCCCAGAAAATCCCAGTGTGCCTCCTATACCATCCACGGGTTCTGCGTAGGTTCAGGCCTGGTACATTCAACGCTGCACACACCCCAGAAAGCAGAAGGTTTCGGTCACGTGAAGGCTGAGGTCCGGATTGCACGTCCCTTAGTGTGAAATAGCTCCCGAGCCAGGACCCTGCACAGGACATCCGAGCCTTCTCCCCCTCCACCCATGCACGCCCATCCCCAGAAAGCAGCACTGCACAGTCAGAGGGCACCAGGGGATGGGGCACCTGCCAGGCAGGTCCTGAGCTTGCTCTTGGGACGGTCTTTTGGGGGCAAAGCACTTCTGAGCTGGAGGCCACGGCTGCCTGGGCTCAGACCCCAGGGCCTGCCTCCAAGACTGCCAGGCCTTGCCCACGGCTGGAGAGCGGCAGATGAGAGATGGCTGCTGCCCTCAGACTCCCCGGTGGCCGCGGTGGCTGCCCAGCACATGCGGCTGCAGGGAGGTGACTGCTCTGGCCAGGGCACGGCCACTACGGCCTGTAGGTCTTGATGACATCCTTGATGGGTCGCCGGCAGATGGGGCAGCAGGCCCGGCTTTGCCTCCTGAGCCGCAGGCCACAGCCGTGGCACAAGCACATGTGTCCGCACGTGTAGATGACCGTGTCCACCTCACCATCGAAGCACACGGTGCACTCACTGTTCCTGCTGCCTGCCAGCTCTGGCGGGGAGAACCCTGGGGACACCGGGGGACTCAGCGGGGAACTGGGGGCCGTCACTGCGGAAAGGGAGAACGGGACATCCATTAGTGATGTGGTTCTCAGGTGAGCACTGCCTGGCAAACCCAGGAGCGTAGGGCTTCTATGGCGGAATTGGAGGGGACCCGCTCAGAGAGGAGCCAACCTGGGTTTACCTTGCACCCGCCAAGAGTCAAGATGCTGTTACCAGAATCAACCCCAGATGCTACATCTCCCCCGACCCATGACAGCGCAGCAGAGCTGGGAGCGGGTGCAGGGGAAGGCAGCCACCAGCCCCAGCCTCATGCTGGGCTCTGCACTTTCTTACCCAGGGATGACTCTGACGCTGAGGAGGACTGGTTGACACTGAAGGTCATGTCTGAATCACTGTCATCCTGGGAGCCGTTGAAGGACCCTGAGGGTGTCGTGGTGGCAGGGCTGGACTGCAGGGTGCCTAAGACCCAAACAGAGTGCATGAGGGGCAGCGGGAGGCGGCCACGCCCTGACACGTCTGCTGCTTCACAGCTCTGCCCAGTGGCTTCCCGAGGGCCTGCTGAGGACGTGTGGACACGCGTGTGCAGGGACCTCTATTCCTTGTCAACCCCGCCTCCATTCCCGTTCATTTCAGAAACAGCACCAGGGCGCTCTTTTGGGCACAACTTCACCCGCACTCACACATCCAGGTCAGGTGGGATCAGCTCTTTGGTCCCATTAGGGGTTCAGGGAAGGGCATGTAATCTCCAGGCAGGCCACTGAGGCCCAATTCTGTGACTCACTAAAGCTGTTGGGAAAGAAAGGGCTCATTCCATAGGGAGGTGAGTCTGGCACCATAGGGACCCACCCTGTGGCGAGAGCCTGCAGGTGCAGTGACGCCAACATGAGGAAATAGAGCCGTGAGATGACAGCCGTTCTGCACCTGGATCCAGCCGTTCCTGAATCCACCCAACATACTCCCAGACTTCTGAATTATATGTGCTCATAATTTTCCCTTTTTCTTTGGACACTTGTAACGGGGGTTTGTAACTTGTAGTTACAAGATCCCTGACTGCTAGTGTGGTCAGCATGGATGAGCTTTCCTCCCCCCACCCCACACTGCTGATTTAGGTAATAATAGGCTGTTTCTCAAGATGAAGAGAGGTGCCTCTTCCCTTGTGCTGAGGCTGCCCTAATAGGGATCAGGGGCCAAGTCCCTGGCTGCCAGGAGTCCCTTCACTTCTTTTTTCTCTCTCTGATCACTGAGGGCTCCTCCTGAGTCCTGGGGTGGGGTGAGGATTCCAGGTTTAGTTTTTGCAAAACGTCTTAGCAGGAATTGGACAACTCAGGCTGAAACGACATCCGATGTTCCTCAAAATATGGCCTAATCATCACCCCAACAAATAGCCTGCCCTGCTCTTCCCTCCTCTAGACACCAGCAGTCCCTGTGTTACTACTGCAACGATTAAACACGCTGGACAGACACCCATGTCTTCGCCTTCCTTCCTCATGGCAATCCTCACAGCCTGGGTCTCTCCCTGCACAGAAAGAACCGAGGCTCAGGAGAGTCTGAAATTTGTCCACATAGCCATGGCTGACCAGCTATGTGACTCTGGGTCTGTTATTGAATTTCTGTGGGCTTCAACTCTGGTCTGTGGATGGGGAATTTCACAGGGTCATCGGGAGAATACAATGCACCGAGGTAGCATTTGAAACGTGTACTGTTTCTGCTGTGACTTAGTGGAGCTCTGCTCTCTGGGCATCCTCCCATGACCACCTCCTAGCTGACACGCCTCCTGCCCTGCCCCTGGGTCTGAGCGCCCCCGCCCACGCTGCTGCAGGCGCTGTTCTGGTCCCCCGCTGGTGGGTCTTGGTGTTTATGTTTGGCATGCGCAAGGCAAGAATCCCCTCAGCGCTCGAGCCTCCAAGGCACTCTGCGGACAGTGCCCTTCTCGTTCCCTGTTCCGTGGGTCACTGAAATTACTTTTCTCCTCCCCTTAACATGATGCACGGTTTTTGGGAAACCTGGTATAAGCAATCAACGATCGCAGCCCCGACCGCAGAGCGCTGCCAGGCCCGGCACGGGTCCGGGACCCAGGCTCACCCGCGGGGGACCTCCGCGGTGCCGCGGGGGACTCACCGAGCAGGCGCAGCTGGCCGGCGGCGCCTCCGCGCACGGCGAAGAAGGCCCAGAGCGGCTGCGAGGTGTCCACGCAGAGCAGGCGGCCGCGCGGGCGCCCGTTGACGCCCAGCAGCACGTCGCCCCCGGGCCGCAGCGTGAAGCTGAGGGCGTCGCCGCCGCTGGGCACCGGCCCGGCGCGCGCCACCACCCAGTACTCCTTGCGGTCCAGCAGCGCGTCGGGGTCGGCGGGCAGCTCGGCCGGCCGCAGCGCGCCCGGGTCGCACGAGGTGATGCCGAAGGCCAGCGCGCCGGGCGCCGCCAGCCCCGGGCGCCCCACCTCCACCAGCAGGCTCTCTCCGGGCCGCAGCGGGCGCTCCGAGAACACCAGCGAGCGGCCGCCGTCGGGGCGCGGCGCGCAGGCCACCTTGCGGTCGGCCGACAGGCTCACGTCGGGGCCGCGCGTCGCGTGGAAGCGCAGCTCGGTCTCCAGCAGCGCGGGCGACGACGCGGGCCGCGGCCGCTCCCGGGGACCGCACGGGATGGCGGCCGCGGCGTCGGCGGGCGGCGGGCCCGGCGCGCGGCCCAGCGCCAGGTGGCCCAACTTGGCCACCACCTGGCTGTTCTCCAGCTCGTTGTTGTCGAAGTTGGCCGCGTCGTGGCTGCTGAGCGGCAGGCAGGCGCTGAAGCGGGCCTGGCCCAGGCGCGCCGGGGTCAGCGTGTCGGCGAAGGCGCTCTCTGCAGGGACACAGGGGACACAGGGAGGACGCTGAGGCCGCGGACCTGCAGCAGCAGCGCAGCGCAGGCCCCAGTCGGTGCTCCTTCCTGGGCTCCAGTGCGTAAGGAGCCCAGGAGCACGCAAGCCTTCACCTGTGGATGGGGCCTTGCGCCTCCCTCTCCCTTATTCCTCTTCGACCCGTGCGCCGCCTCCTCTTCCCTCCTCCTTTCTGTTTCTCTGGGCTCCCCTCTCTTCCCTCCTTTCATCTCCCTCTTTCGTCTTCCTTTCTCCTCCTTATCTTTGCCCTTTCCTCTCCCTCTCTCTTCTCCTCTCTCTCCAGATATTTTCAGACATTTTGAGTGTTTAGGATTCTGAAAGTCCACTATTGCCTGCCTCTCCAGTCACACACAAGCCCCAGTAGAAAGCAATCCCCGTATTCTTGGCCTCCGCAGACCGTGGGTGCTGGTCTGAGCCCTTTCCGTGTTAGCTCATTTAACCTTCACAGAGGCCCAGGCAGCCCCAAGGGCGCTGGGGTGCAGGGGTTAGGGAAACAGGAGGGCTGCCGCCACTGCCCCTCTACCTGGGGGCACTCCTGGTTCAGTCTGGGCTCAGTGACACTAGCTGGCTGAGAAAAGGCCTGGTCTGGGCAGGTCTTCCTTTCTGCAATGAATAAGGTCTCCCTGAGAAATGGATTCATTCTTATGAGTTTTTTAAAAACATCAGTTATGAATATATATGAATATATATATTCTCTCTTACTCTTCCTCTCTTACACACACACACACACAGAGAGAGAGAGAGAGAGAGAGAGAGAGAGAGGATCAGTTTTTATTTAGTTTTTCATGTGGCCTTCATTGCTCTTCACCACATACACATATTTCATTGTGTATGTGGTGCTGGGGTTTGAACTCGCATCCTCACACATGCCGGGCAAGCACATAACAGCTGAGCCACTGCTCCAGCCCCTTAGGAAAATATTTTTGAGTAATTTTTAGTAGAATGAAGAAAATGTTCTTGACACTATAGTAGAAATGAAAAAAGGAAAATTAAAAATTGCTGCATGGGTAATTCGGGTCTTCGTACCTTGCTCAGTTTTGTCTTCATTTTCTGACTCCCTGACAGAGTGGGGGTCTCTGGGGGCAGGGTTTCTGCCAGTGTGCTCACTACCAGTTCTAGGGCTGTCCAGCCCTGGTAAGAAGCCTTCATTATCAATAGTTCACTAAATGAATGAAAGAGGTCTTTACAAGGCACTGATTATCACATGGAACAGCAAAGCAATCAGGGAAAGAAATGTCACTAAAAATATTTCAAAGATCTTTTAGTGATAAAAATACTGCTAATCATGATAAATAAACAAAAGAGTGTTTTCTGATACTTTTGGAACCAACCTCTCAAGCCAAGATTTTGTTAAATGTGACCATTCTGGAGTTTGATTCATGGAAGAATTTCTTCCTCTTCGGTTTTCCAAATATACAATATAATCATAACAATATGCCTACTTTGACAAGCTCTGTAGGCCCCAGACCCTGGGGATGTCTGATGTGTGCCCCAGATGCCTTCCACCTGAACTGGGTTTACAGCTGCTCTCAGAAAACCAGGAGGTCTGCTAACAGGACCCGAGTCTGGCCTGGCAATGGTGGGCTGGAGCTGGCCCTGGCCCCAGGCTGGCCCTTTCCCCACTGGGGCTCCATGCTGGGCTCTGGGGGTGCGTGCCTTGACCTAGAGGATGTGTCTTCCCATATCCACCTGGGGGAAGAAATGGTATTTCAATTTATTTCTCCTAAGAAGTATTTCTGCGTCTATAGTTACGCCATTTTTATTCATGTGCATAGGAAACCAAGTTCCGGAAAGAGATGTAAGAAAATGTTAATGGTAATGTGAGATTATGGAAGGCTTTTCTTTAGATTTTTGTATATTAACCATTTTTTCTATAATGCATGTGTCTATGGCAAATTTTTATCTGAAAATATTATTTTTAAAAGTTTTTGATTAATGTTTAACAAAGTGGGAAAATGACCGTGATACAAGATTAAGTGAAGAAAAAAAGATGCCAAGCCAAGCACATGATTTGATTCTAATTTTGTGAGAAACCTATGCCGAAGACACACAGGGAAACGGTAACTTGCAGGTGGAAAATTCCTTCGTTATGGTTTTCTGAGTTTCTCTAATATGTACTGATTTTTCTAATCAGAAAAAAACACGTACTAAAGAACAAATCAAGCATTCTTTTTGAAAAGCCATTTTGGACAAGTGGCTGTTTCTGGGAGCATCTTGGGGTCCTGCCCCATTATGAGGGCCACCATCTGCCTCTACACCCCACCACACCCCTCCTTCTGCCCCAGGTGGCCCCAGGAAGCCTCCCTCAGAGCGCGGCCATGTCGTGGGCAGACAGGTTCAAGTCCTCTCAGCCCTTTCTGTCTCTGTCCCTTCACCGCCTGGAGCCTACTTCCTTAGTCACAGTGGTCACTTCCGCTGACATCCAGCATCAATCAAGGTCACGCTTCCTAGCACATAGCATGGTACCAGGCGCTCAGAACCTGCCAGTTCTGATCCGCATCAATCCTTCATTTACTCAACAAAACGTATAAAGCCTAGGTGCCACCAAGCACTGGTGGACAGAGGGGAGCAAACAGGTGTGGCTTGTGGTCACAGGGTCCACACCAGTGCGAGAGGCCGATTCCAGTGAAGCTGTAATGAGTGTCCCCAAGAGCCACCATCCCATGTGGCTCTGTAAAGGGGCATGCTTCATAGGGGGAACAAATCTCAGAGGTGGCTCAGAGGGGCACAGCCAGGGAGGGATCCATCAGGGTTCTCTTACGTGCCTGGGAGTGGGACCTGGGAGTGGGCCTCGGGAGTGGGCCTCTCTGACAGTGGTGGTGGGCCAAGGGTGCAGGCTGGTTAAGAGAGGAGAAAGCGTTCAGACACAGGGGACAGCAGGGTGACGCCTGAGGCCTGGAAGCTTGGTGTTGTAAAGCTGGGTCACAACCTGTAATGCACCAAGCCGGGACCTGGTATACTGCGACCCTTGAAAAGGCTGCGTCCCCTCACTTCATGTCCCTGGGGCATGGTCCCTGACTGCGGTAGGCCGAAGACGCACCGAGCTGGAGGCCATGTCAGCATCGGCTTTCAAAGGTTGTTTATGGAGAGCCCATTAGCCACAGGTGGAAGCTCAGCGGCTCTCGGGCCCCAGGGCTCAACTCTGGCCCTTGGAGCTGGTGGAAGTCCGCAGCCTCCTCTGAGCTTGGGCGAGATGCATCCGCACATGCGCATCCCCATGCCACCCTCCACGTATCACAGAGGGGCACTGAAGCTCCAAGAGGTGAGAGAGTGGTTGAGATCTCACCCCCCAAGGGTGACAGCATTGTCACCCCAGGTGTCACCCCAGGCTGTGTGACTCCAAAGCCACACCCCTGGACACCCCAGCACCACCTGCACCCTTCAGCTGCTGTTCAGCTCTGGCCTGTGGGCTCAACCTCAGGGGTCTCCGTCTCCGTGAGCCCACACGGCCCCTGAAAGGGAGGGTCAACAGGCTGCCCTCCCTCCACAGGCACCCAGTGAGCACCGTCACATGGCTGCGGTGCCCAGGCCCGTACCTGGAGGACAGGCACCACCCCAGTCTGCCTGGGCCTCCTCCAGGGCCTGGCTCTAGGCCTGGGCTGGAGCCCAGCTCTTCCTTTCTCTGCCAAATATATCTGAGGCTGAAAGTAATGCGGAATTAATGTCCCAGGAGAAACCACCTCCGTGTGAAGAAGAAGACAGGGTGGCAGAGCATTGGGGACTTCCTGCCTCTCATTCGGGTCAATCTCTGGGTGCAGGAATGAGAGGACGGTGGGCACAGTGGACACAGGCGAGGGAAAGAGGGCCCCTGCTCGGAGCTGGGACTAGCCCGCCAAGTGGGCGGTGACTTTTACTGGAGGAGCAGGTGTGGGGTCCAGAGCTCCCTGGGCATGGCTGGTGCAGGATGCCTCTGGGCTGTGGGGACACGGGGCAGGCAGAGGGTGGGCTGCAGCTCGGCTGGGCATGTGCACTGGCAAGCTGCTGTGGGTTGCAAGTGCTGTGCCCCAGGGTTCCCATGATGGAGTCTGGGTCCCCAGTGTGGCAGTATTAAGGGTGGTGGGACTTTTGAGAGGTGGGATTAGTGGGGGATCTTGAGGGCGCTGCCTTGGGTCTTGCAGAGCCGTTCGCTTCCTGCGAGAAAGCCTTGTTATCAAGAGCAAGCCTGGGCGGGAGGAAGGGAGGGGAAGGGGAACTACTGGGGACTGAATTAGCAAGCAGAACTCCATGCTTCTATAATTATGTCATTGTATATTCCATTGTCATGTGTATCTGAAAGAACCAA
Organism: Aplodontia rufa; assembly: GCA_004027875.1. NCBI lineage: Eukaryota > Metazoa > Chordata > Mammalia > Rodentia > Aplodontiidae > Aplodontia > Aplodontia rufa. The sequence continues at coordinate 30,828 of PVKS010011607.1, read as the reverse complement.
AAAAAAGCAAGCCTGGACCCTGAAGGCCTCTGGCTTCCACTCTCACCATGTGATCTTTTCTGCACGGGCTCCCATCACTGTTGGTGTCCCCTGCTACGAGGCCCTCATGGTAGACCAACTCAGCGAGGCCGCCCAATGTTGGACTCTCAGCCTACGAAACTGTGAGCCAGATAAGCCTCTTTTATTTACAAAGTCCCCAGCCCTGGATTCTGGTATAGCAATGAAAAACAGGCTAAGACTGAAGCCGACAGCTTAGGGGTGGCTTCCAAAGCCTGCCAATGGGTTCGGGTCATCTGGAGGCAGAGGGCAGGCAAGTAGAAAGAGCCTTGCCTTCTGCCAGCTTCTTGCAGGTCTGCAGTTGATTTTATGTTCCATACACACTTGTATTATGCAATTTAAGAAAGTAAAAACAAGAGAATCCTGGGCCTTTCCACGTACGGAGGATGGGCAGGGAGAGACTGCAAGGAGGTGGGAGAGAACTAGAAGTTCAAGAGCCTCCAGGAAACGGAGGCTGCATGGAAAGTCAGAGGATGAGTGAGATGAGGTCTAACCCGGCTTCTTTAGCCAGCCCTGACAGACCCCTGCCAGTGTTCTGTGCTCCCTGTGGGGCAGAGGGCATCTGCTGGGACCCCAGTGTCACCTAGCAAACACCAGCCTCAGCTTCCTCTCTGCAAGTCATTCCTGAGAGGTGTAATGAAGGGAAGTGTCTGGCACAGGGAAATCGGAAGGGGCCCTGGACAGGGAGGCTGGGGACCTCAGCTCAGTGGCCAAGCTTCCCAAGCAGGGAGGGTGCACATGCTTGGGGTCACCCAAGGAACCTTAGGAGATCAGATGCCTGGAGCCACCCAGAGCTCTGATTCAATTGGTCTGGGTGCAGCTGGAGGGAGCGTCCTGAACTAAACACACCTGGCTTCCCTGGTGGCCAAGCCGCTTGCAAGCAGGCTGGTTTCAGGCTGCCCACTTTTCAGAACCCAGACAGGCACCCCAGGGTCTAGCCACAGCCACACCCTGGGCAGGGTGCACAACTCCAGGACATAGGAGTGACAGGACGCCTGGGAAGCCCCTTTGATTTCTGATGCTTAATTCTGGCTCAAGTTCTGGGTTGGTTAAAGTGCACCCCACCCCACCAGACGAGAGGTTCCCATAGCAGGGTGCCAGGTAATGCCCGGTCACACTGGAATTTCAGATAAACACATTTTTCCCTCCACATGAATATGTCCCAAAGGCTGCATGGGACATGCTTGTACTAAATTTTTTTCATTGTTTATCTAAATTCAAATTTAACTGGGTGCTCTGTATTTTTATTTGCTAAATTTGACAACTATACCCAGATGCCATTTTTGGGTTTTGTTTTCAGGCTTTATCCAGTGGGGGCAGAGAGAGGTGGGGGAGGGGTGGAGGCTCCTGGGGCCCTTGATGGATCCTGTTTTACAGTGAGAATCTCGAAAGGAACACGCCACCTCCTCGCTCCTTGTGATGCACAGGAGTCCACAGTGCTCCGGCCAGCGGTCGCCCTGTGTGCAGCCATTTGATGCCTGAGACACCACCCCCGAGACTTCCTCCCGGGCCTGCTGGTACCTGGCAGCAGGACACGCGGTGCCTGCTCTTAAACCATACAAAGTCACACCTGCCTGGCTGTCTTCTGAGAGAGGGAGAAGAAACAACACGCAGCACCACCCTTCACCCAGCTGTGCCAATGCCAACCTCTTTTCCCCTGGAAGGAAACAAACTTTTACCGAGCCTCAATCACATGCCAGAAACTTCCCCTAAATCATCTCATGTAATCTTTGGAATGGAAAATAATTTTATTGCTCTTTGTGATTGTAAAAGCAATACAGACTTACATGCCCTTTTTTTTTTTTAAAGGTATCTGTTAGATATAAAGAAGTGAAATTCACCCCAATCCCATGACCCAGAGATGGAATTTCTACTGATCTCAGTTCCCCTCTATTATTTATCTTTGCAATCCTGGTCCTGCAGCACCTGGCACCTGTGCTCGGGGACATAATTAGCGCAGCTCAGGGACAACTTGCAGATAAGGAAACCTAGGCTCATGTGCAGCACGCTACAGACACGTGGCCTCTGCCTCGCCCTCCCCTCCAAGGGGCAAAGAACACTGGGGGGGTCCCCTGAAGGTTTACTGGATAAGCAAATGCTTGTCGCGGTGGTGCTGGGGACTGAGCTGGGGCCTTGAGCAAGTGAGGCATGCACTCCACTGAGCTACGTCCCCAGCCCTTGGACATGTGCCCCCAGCTTTCTTCAGTTTCATTAAGACATCAAAGGCTGGGGCTGCAGCAGAGGCTCAGCAGTTACTGCACTTGCCTGGCATGTGTGAGGATGCGGGTTCAAACCCCAGCACCACGTATACAATGAAGCGTCAGAGCAACAAAACCACATGCAAAACTAAATAAAATTGATTCTCTCTCTCTCACTATCCCCCTCTCTCTTAAAAAAATAAAAAAGACATCAAAGCAGCATCCATCTTGTATTTTAGAGATCCTGAGCCGTGCCAAGCAAGGGGCTATGGGTTCTGATCTGCTACTTGGAGACACTGGGAATGAGCAGGTGAGGGAGGCATTGCTGCTCCAACAGAGCGATGCACCCGCTGGATGCTGGAATACCGAAAGCTTTCGTGGAAAAGAGCAGGTGGGCGTGTGGGTGAAATGCCCAAGTGAGACCCCAGCTTCTGGGGGGGCAGCTATCCATAATCTGATCTGCTGAGCCTGGAATTCTGATGCGTGCTCTGGGCCACTTGTAGACAGGTAGAGGCAGAGATGTAGAGATTCTTATTTCTTAGCTGTTCTTTCTTTCTTTCTAGTATCAGGGATTGAATTCAGGGGTGCTTAACAATTGGGCCACATCCCTGGCCCTTTTACTTTTTATTTTTGAGACAGGGTTTCACTAAGTTGCCTGTGGTCTCACTACGTTCCTGAGGCTGGCCTTGAACTTGTGATCCTTCTGCCTCAGCCTCCTGAGTTGCTGGGATTTACAGGCGTGCACCACCACACCCAGCATTTTGTTGTTATTCTCAGCTGCTATTTCTTGAGGGCTTTCTATGTGCCAGGTGCTGGGCTGCACCCCTTTTGTGTGTCATCTGATTAACCCTGCTGACAATCCCATGAGGCTGTACTGCCATGAACCCATTTTACAGATGTACAGAAAGCTTCAGTCACCCATCCAAGGCCGTGCAGCTTGTGGGGGGGAGGGTCAGGTGTAGAACAGAGGTCTCTGAGACTCCCCAGCCCCTGCCTGCACTTAACCACTCGGGAGTTCTGCTGCCCTGTTACTCTGGGGGGAAGGGAGCTCTGAGGCTGGATGCATGGTCCTCCCTCTGTGCCCAGTGGTGGGGATGGAGAGCAGAGAGCCCAAGCCAGGGTTCCCATGAGGATACAGGCTGAGCACCGGGAAACAAACCAAGCATCACATAGGCAAACCACGCATTCTGTAGTACGATTTACTTCTCAGCCACAAAAAGGAGCAAACTTCTGATACACACAGCAACCACAGGAAGAATCTTAAAAATATGATGCTGAGGGGGGGAGCAGTGGCTCAGCGGTTGCGGCGCTTACCTGGCATATGCGAGTACACGAGTTCAAACCCCAGCACGACATACACAACAATGTCTCGGAGCAACAAAGTTCACGTGAAAAACTAAATTTAAAAAACTGTTTTTTTCTCTCTCTCTCTCACTGTCCCTCTCTCTCTCTCTCTCTCTCTCTCTCTTTTAAACAACTTTATTTAGTTTTTCACATGGCCTTCGTTTCTCCAACACTCAGCTGTGTACATGGTGCTGGGGTTTGAACCTGGGTCCTCATGCTTGCCGGGTAACCACAGAAACCGCTGAGCCACTGCTCCAGCCCTGTCCTTCTCTCTTAAAAACAAAAAAATATGATGCTGAGATAAGCCACACACAGACTGTATAACTCCATTTACACAAAGTTCAGTACTAGGCAAGACCAATCTATGGTAAAAGACAGGAACAGCAGCTGCCCCTGGGGAAGAAGGGGCTGCTGACTCAGGCAGGTGGGAATTTCTGGGCTTGTGGACAAATTGGTCCAAACCCAGCCACCTTATTTTTCTTTTCTTGTTTTTTTTTTTTAAAGAGAGTATGAGAAAGTTAATTTTTAATTTTCTCATCTGATTTTTTGTTTTTCCTCCACTTAGTGGTGGGGAACAAACCTGGGTCCTTGGGCATGCCAGGTAAGTGCTCTAACGCTCCAGCCCAAACCTTTAGATGTGTGCATTGCATTGGAATAAGTCACACATAGGGCTGTGTCCAGACACCCACAAAACTTGCTCTCCCCTTCCTCCCCAGAGATCAAAGCTGCTTGGTTCAAGAGCAGTGTGTCAGTTCAAGGGCTAAGGTCTCCAAAGGAAAGACTGCCAGGAGCTGGGAGAAGGAAAAATAGGGAGTGGCTGCTTAATAGATATGGGTGTCCTTTTGGGGTAATCAAATGCTTTGGAACTAGGCACAGCGATTGCAAATTGAAGGTCATTCAGTTGTACACTTTAAAATGGTTACTTTCCTGCTATGTGAATTTTATCTCTAATGAAAGAAATGCATACATTTGTATATATGCACACAAATACATGTGTGTGTGTATTTATTTTCTTCTACACCCAACAGTAGGGTGGAATGCGTATGTATGCATGTATATGTGCCCATACTATACACATATCAAGATAAGAGCAGCAAAATTTCAACCTATGCTGCCCCCCTCAGGATCCCACCACTGGCGGCTGTGTCTCTTAGGGACGCTCGCTCAGCTTGGCTGCCTCACTGTGGCCCTGAGCCACACCGGGGGCCTGAGTCTGGTGCCGCCCACCGCCTGCCAATGTGCACCTGGAGAGTACTTGTCTCAGAGCCTCAGTTTGTGGGCTGGGTGAGTGAGTGAGTGAGTGAGTGAACGAATGAATGGGCAAGCAGATGTGTGCGTAATGGATGCGTGCAGGAATGACCCTGGGAATGAGAATGAGCAAATGAACGAGGGAGTGAACGAATGAGCAACAGGATAGATCAGCGGTGAGTGAGTGTGCAGATGCCTGAGAAGAGGCAGGGAAGGCACCTGGCCAGGCTTGGGCGTGGGCTCTGGACCCCACCTGCTTGGCTCCAACCCCAGTTCTGCCACACTGGGGATTTAAGCTCTCCCGAACCTTGGCTTTCTCACCTGTCCACTGGGGTTGTCTTGAGGCGTAAACCGCGCAAGCGCCCCCTCCCCCATGGCCCTCCCACGGGGCGCCACCTACCCAGCAGCTGCACCTCGTCCGTGATGCCGTAGACGTCGATGAGCGCCCAGAGCGGGCCGCCCACGGCCACGCCGCAGTGGAACAGCACGGGCTCGCCGTCGTTGACGCTGTAGAAGACGCGGCCGTGGCGGTCGGCCCAGTAGGCCAGCACGGTGTCCCGCAGCGCCAGGTTCTCGGGCAGCGCCTTGGCCCAGTAGCCGGGCCGCGTGACCAAGTCCGGGCAGGCGTACTTGGGGATGTCCTGGGCGCTCATGAGCGATGGGTCGTGCGCCGTGAAGCCGAAGCGCAGGGCGCCACTCCAGCCAGGGCGCACGGCCACCAGGCGCAGCCGCACCTGCTCGTACAGGCGGATAGGCCGCTGCGTGAAGGTGACACCATTGCAGAAGCTGTTGCGTCGCGTGGCCCGGCGCGAGTGGCCGTCCAGCCGCACGTTCTTGCCCTTGGCCTGCGCGTGGAAGCGCGGAGCCTCACCCAGGACTGCGCGCCGCTCGAGGCCGGGGCCGCAGCACGGCCGGGTGGCCAGCATGCGTGCCGGAGGGCTGGGGTCTGCAGAGAGACAGGAGGGGACATTAGGCTCCCAGAGAACCCCTTCATCCAACGGGTATTTTCATTTAAATTGCATATCAGACGGATCATTGATATACCACCCTCTCTCTGCCAGAGCTAAGTCACTATACCCATTTCACAAGGCCAGCAAACCTCCCTTCATGGGATATGTGTGTGTGTGTGTGTGTGTGTGTGTGTGTGTGTGTGTGTAGACTAGAACTGTCCCACTCAAGCTGCCAACACCAGGGAACTTATCAATCAGTAGGCCTAGAGCTCAGGGACAGCCCCAGCCACCCAAGTCCTCCCAATCTGGAAGCTTTCTCCCAGGACCCCCTCTGGGCTGCAGAGCCTGCAAGGACAAACAGGAACCTGGACTCCTGGGGAGGAGTCAGGGTATTTGGCTGCTTCTCTCTGTGCAAATTTGTTCAAAAGCAAGTCAGGCCAGGGGCTGGAGCGGTTACAGCTCTTGCCTGGCATGCACAGGACTGGGTTCAAACCCAAGCACCATATACACAAGGAGGTGTGGGAGCAAGGAAACCACATACATGAAATCGATTCTTTCTCTCTCACTGTCCCTTTCTCTTTAAAATAAATAAATAAATAAAGGCAAGTCAGGCCAGCCTGGACACCCAGGGCTCTGGTACTTCCTGGCTGACACGGGGACCACTGTGTCATCACTGCTCTAGCTTGTTTTCTTACTTATAAAAAGGGGCATTACTGCAGGGCGGTGGTGCCCGTAATTCCGGCAGCCTGGGAGGCTAAGGCAGGAGGATTGCAAGATCAAAATCAGCCTCAGCAACTTAGCAAGGCCCTAAGCAACTTAGTGAGACCCTGTCTTCAAATAAAAAGCACTGGGGGGTGCGGCTCAGTGGTTAAGCAGCCCTGGTTCAATCAAATGGTGGTGGGGGGTATTACTCAACATGCTGCTTAAAGATGTGGATGAAGTGCCTAAACACGACCTGCACAAAATACGGGCATAGCAGCACTGACAATGGCAGGGTGTCATGGGGTTCCAAAGCAAATTCCTGCCGGGATCCTGGAACTTTCCCTCCCCTTACCCACAGGAAAAGGAAGGCATTCTTTGGGAGCAAGTTGGCTTTTCTGGAACATACGCCTTTGGGGGATTCCTTTCTAAGGAAATTCTTCTCTGGCCAGGGAAATCCTAGGGTGGTCTCCTTTCAAAGGATCTGGCCACTGATCAGGACCCCCAGGTGGGCGTGGCCACCTCCCCTGCAGCTCCTCCTCCCAGGAGCATCGAGGAAGGGGTGAGGTGGGCGTGCCCTGCAGACCCTCTAGGGGGCTGTGAGCAGGGCAGGTTCTTGTAGGTTGCAGGGAGCGGGAAGCACAATGAGAGAGTGGCAGGGCAGAGGCGGAGGGGCGCATGGGGCCGCCTCCCACGCTCAGCCGCAGCTAACTGTGCTGTGGGAACCTCAGGGGTTGAGGGAGTGGGTTGGTTAGTACCGAAGCTGCCCGGCGCACGGGCAGGAGAGAATGGCAAGTGCTACCAGCCACGGCCCCTCCCGGCCCACGGAGAAGGAAGCCCTGGGCACTGAGGCGACAAGGTCAAGGAGCAAAGCCAAGGTCCTGCATTACGAGAAAGAATTGAGGGACTTTGGTCATTCAGTCAGTAAGGAACACTGAGAGGGCCAGTGTGTGCCGGACACCATGCCAGCTGAGGACACAGCAGCCCCAAGGCAGGTTCCCGCTGCAACGCAGATGCCCCACTGGCCAAAGCCCACGATGACAAGTGTCCCCTGCCCCTGCCCATGGGATGCCTTACGTAGCAAGATGCAGCCAAGGACAGTGGCATGGGTGGGTGTTACCCAGGTTCCAGGGAGGGCCTCTCTAAAGGGTGACTTGGGAGCAGAGGCCTAAGGGAGGGAAATGAGCCAGCTATGGGGGCCTGGGGTAAGAGCATTCCAGGCAGGGGGACAGGAGGGGAGGGGGCTGTGAGCAGGTGTGGGTGGGGTGGGCCCAGGGAAGGGGGGAGGAGGCTGTGAGCAGGTTTGGGTGGAGTGAGTGGGCCCAGGGAAGAGGGGAGCGACCTGGCTGTGCAGTTTTTCTTAACCACTGTACTGGAATAAGTCGGGTCACTGGAGGTGGAGAGCCGAGACTGGCAAGACTGCTCAGGCTGCGGAGTCCAGTGGTGGCAAGGGGCGGTGCTCCCACAAGCCTACCCGATTGTTCTAAAGCGGGAAGAGGGTGGCTCAGATGGGGCACTGGTAAGGAGAGAAGGGGTCAGACTGATGTGAAGGTAGCAGAGATTTGGAGGTTTAAAACAATCTAATTGGTTTGGATGTTTAAATTATAGTCAACCAATAAGGCATTAAGGAAGACTGTGGTTCTGTAACTGTGAAGGGAAGCAGAGGTCAGGATGGGACATGGAGATGGGGGTTGATCCCCCCACCCAGCAGAGGCGGGGCACCCCACAGACACTTGGCAAAGGTCAGCTGCTGGCTGTGGGTCAGGGTGCAGTGCCTCTGGGGACATCTCCCCAACATCTGGTAGATGGCAATGGATCAACCAAGGTGCAGCCGGTCTGAGCTCCAGGTCAGCCGGGGACAGGGAAGGAGCTGCTTTTGTGGGCTTCTCTTGCCCAGACACCCTGATGCAGGAGGCCAATGTCAGAGGTCACTTCTACTCAAGGAGTGAGTGCCACCCCCAGGCCATCGTGAAGGGCTCCTTTTCTCTGTGCGTTCACAGCTGTTAGCCATGGGGACACTGACACTTGCCACCTCTGCATGCCCAGCACCATCCCTCCTTTCCCAGTTATTGTGTCCAACAGGGCACTGGGGATGACTTCACTCCAAATGTAGAAACTGGAGTGTGACCCAGGCCCGGCCAGTCAGGGGACAGCAGAGCCTCAGCTCAGAGCCTCTTTGGCTTACAGGCAGGCTGACTGGGTTTCTGACGCTGGCAACAACAACGCTGAGCTTGGTGAGCGTCACCATGTGTTCAGTGAACTTAAAAGTGCTCACTCTGGGCAGTGATTTGCCAAGTGTTTCCTCTTTGAGTCCTCACAGTATCCTATAAGGTAAGACAACTGTTAACCATCCCCATCAAGAAGACAAAGGAGTTCCAGAGAGGCTGAGTCACTTGCCCGAAGTCACAGAGCTGCTTTAGCTAAGGCAGAGCTGGTGGAAGTGGGTTTGTGACTCTCAGAACTGTCTTCCTTCCTCTCTCTGCCCTTTAGTAACTCGCACAGGATGGTGGGCAGAGACAGGCTCCCTTCCCCACTGGCCAGGCCTGCCAGGCACTGGACTGGCATAGAAGTGCAGCAGGCAAAGCGTCCACTCCCCTATGCCTTCATTGCCTCACTCGTCCTTCCTGCAGATCACACAGGTCCCCACCGTCACAGCTGAACACAAACTGGGGATGAAGGGCACCTTGGGCATCAGTATCAAGGCAATGGGGCCTGGCGGGGGCCTGGACTCAGCCAGGGGCTGGGGTGGAGGTGAGGTCTGCCCAGCCAGGTCTTGAGGGAGCAGAGGAGAATCTACAGGCAGGGGTGGGGGAGGCTGGAATTGATGGGGAACAGAAAGGACTGTGGTTGACGTGGCAGGTGCTCAAGGTTGGCTGTGCAGGGATGAGGGCAGCATGCTGCGGAGGTCCTGGGGCCTGGGAAGGGGCTGGATGCCAAACAGGAGGCTGGGAGCGGACAAGTGGGGCTACAAGAGGGCTTCCAGCAGGTCAGACCCTAGCCAGACCAGCACTGCTGTCAGGGAGGGCGGACCGAGAGCCAGGCTGCAGGAGAGAGGAAGGGCTGCCCAGAAGGACAGGACCCAAGCAAGCAGGCCACCCATGTCACCGTTGGCAGGGGCAGTGCAGGGACGGGGAGACCTGCGTCCTCCATGCTTCATGGCCTTGCCCGAGCCACTGGACTGCTGGGCTAAAGCCTCTTCCGGAGCCCAGCAGGCCAAGGTCGTCTCCCACTACTCAGTCCTCCAGGAAACACCCCTTACAGCCCAGATGACAAGCCCTCTGAGAACCAAGGCGCAGGCGCCAACCTTGCTTGAGGGTTTTATCTCCGCCCCCATCACCTGTCTGATTTCCAAACTCATCTTCCCATCAGTGTCTCTACAAAACAGCCCGGGAATCCTCACAGAGGTTCCTTGAGAGCATGGGTGACCTAAACCAACGTGGGCGGGAGATGCCCTGCCTGGTTACTGTAGGGGGATGGTTCCCTGCAAAGCCAGCTGCGTGTCAGGGTAAACGGCCAACACCCGAGCAGTCTAGAAGCTGCTTAATGTGCACTGTACGACCCGATTCAGGGCACGAGGGATAAACACTCTGTCCCCCCACCCTTGGGGCCGGAGCCCCCAGGGAGATAAAGACACCCAGGAAAAACGTTTCTAGGAGGATGTGCTACTCAGGCAAATTGAAGACGCTTAAAATAAAAGAACAGTAAATAAGAAACCTCCAGACTGCGCTCCAACGTGGGCTCCTAGCGCAGGGTCAGAGGTTCCTAGGAGGAGAGAGAAATGTCATCCTGGGGTGGAGGTGTCCGCAGGGAGCCTGAACTTCACCATGTAAACTGCTGCAAGGAACAGGACAACCCAGGGTAGAGGTGGGGGAAGGGAGAAAGCCCTGCCCACTCCGGATCTTCCCACCTTCCCACCACAATGGCATTTTGTGGTGGGCACGGTCTTGACCCTGCTCTGTGCTGCACTGTGTGCCCCGCCCTGGGCTGGATGTCCCTTGCGGTGGGACTGCTGCCCGTTTTCCAGGCAGCAATGAGCCTCCCGCAGCTGCATGGGGCAGCGCCTCAGCTGCGTGGACCCCGTGCTGCCGCCCCTCCCTGCGTGGGGGGACTGCGCAGTATGAGGGCTTTCGTGGCCTCCTGGCGAGGAGGCTGCACATCCGTCTTGCGCGCTGCCTTTCTTCTCTAACTTGGCCTGTGTGGCCTGCCCCACGTGGCTCCCGAGCCTTTCTGCATGGCTGCAGGACCCGTCCCTCCAAGGGGTCCAGATGTCTCTGTCCCCTCCTGGTGATCAGGACAGAGGCAGCTGTCCCCCGAGGGGCTGAGCTGTGCCGCAGGGTCCTCAGCTGCTGGTGCCAGGACGGACTCCACAGACAACCCGTCTCTGGGGGACAAATGTTCTGCCAGGAAGAGGCCCCCAAACCATGCGACAGACAAGCCCCACGTCCCTGCAAAGGCTGAGGCCCCAGCAGCTCGCGGATGGCATGTCCTGGAAGAGCCCCCCATCCGGGGACTGGCGGAGGTCCAGGATAGGCCCCTGCAGCAGTCTGTGGGTCAGAGGAGGGGCCAGCTCCAGCCCATCCAGACCGGACACCAGCGCTTCATGGAAGGGACGGCGCCCTGGCTCCAGATGAGGGGCAGAGGTTTCAGGGTATGACATGAGTGGATGTGGATGATCAGGGAGGAGGGGACTCTGTGCTGGCTAAATCAGCATGGTCACTGCCCAGCCGGGCTCCTCTGGACACAGCCCAAAGCCTCCCTGGGCGGTGCCGAGATTGCCCTCAGGGCCTCTGGGGCTGAGCTTTGCTGCTGATTTGCCTGAGGGACCTTGAACAAGTCACTGCAGCTTTGCCGTCTGTAAATGGAGTGTGACCCAGGACCCCCATCTCGAGCACAGACCGATCCCAGCAGGAGGCCTGGAGCACAGTCCATGTTCAACGTTGTTTCCCTTTGTCCACCTCCAATCATGGGTGAGCCGGATTTCCAGACTCCAGTTTGAGGGGTGATTCCAAAGAGCAGGGCTTGAAGTCAGACAGGCCCAGGTTTAAATGTGGGCTGTGTTCTTTATTCACTGTGTGACCGTGAGGTTCGTGCTTAACCTCTCTGGGCCTCAAGCAGACCTAGAAAGCTAGTGACGGTCATCTCCACCCTGCAAGATCATGGTGCTGATGACAAAGTATGCAGCAATAGGTGCCCTTCGAACACCTGGTCCCTTCCAGTAACCACCTCGTTAGTTCCTCTGACTAGGGAAGGTTCATTCCCGGTCAGAGACGCCTAACTGTGGCAGCTCCCAGCTTCTGGTTTCCCTGGGGAGGGCTCCTGACCTCGGCCAGGATGGCCCCCCCAGGAACCTTGGGTTGCTCCCCCTGCTGCCCAAGGGCAGACGCCTACTTCAGTCATCCAGCAGCCTCCCAAGTGTGCATCATGCCACCCGTCTCTCCAGCTCGGCCCTTCCTTTGATCTAAAAAGAGCCCAAGGAGATGGCATTTACTGCCAGGACAGCAGGAAGCAGCATCCCTGGCCCCTCTGGCCACAGCTCGAAGGCCCTGCACGCTTGGCAGATGCCTGGCTGAGGGTTCCAGCAGATTCCTGCCCACTGGGAGAGGGCTCCATGGTGCCCCTGCTTTTACAAGGCTGACACTCTACTGAGCTCCTACTGTGCGCCACACCAGGCCTCCATGTAGGGTTGATCCACCTTCACTTTCCCAGATGTGGGGACCAAGGCCCTGCAGAGTGGGCTCCGTGCCTCCACCCACCCCACTCTTCTCCGGGACAGCTGTGTGTGACCTCTGGGTGGGTGAAGGCTGGGAGTGGTGGGTCTTGGACCTCACTAAGAGCAATGAAAGCTGACTGGGCCTCTTGGCCCACACCCCACGCACATGACCTAATGTTCAACCTCATGGACTTCCTGGACCCTTGTGACATCCATCCTTGGACTGTAGAACTTGAACGAGAAGTCTCTGGCTCTAGGGACATCTGCCCAAGTCCAAAATTCAAAGTGGTGCTGAGGGCATCAGGGAGCAATGCGTGTGTGTGCCTGTGTGTATGTGCATGTGTGCACACATGTACGTGTGTATGTGTGCATGTTTGTACGTGTGTGCACGAGTGCATGTTTGTGCATGCATGTGTGTTTGAGTATGCGTGCCTATGCATGCGTGTCTACGCATGTGTGCACGTGTGTATGTTTGCATGTGTGTTTATGGGTGCATGCATGTGTGCATGTGTGTACATGCATGCATGTTTGTGTGCGTGCATGTTTGTGCATGCGTGTCCTGCTTTCCAGAGGGGGCAGCCAGGCTTCCCGCCACACCGAGAGGGCAGGGATGTTGGTGTGCTCTGGTAACAGGGAGGACCTTTCCATTGGTGGGTTTGAAGTGGGCTAGAAAAAGAATAACTAGCCCGCCCTCACCTCTGCCAAATGGGCACAGTGACAGGGGACAGATGCGGGCTTGCTAGGACTTTGTTCTCTGCTGCAGAGGCCAGGCAGCCAGCACCCTGGTGGAAGTAGGCCAGGCCACACTGGGAACCTCGGTGCCCCTCCCCTGGGCTTTGCAAACAAAGCCTGTCAATGGCCTGAGGGAGGTCGCTGGAGGTCATGCCTGCCAGTAGCTGGTGGGGAGAAAGGCGCACTGGACCAGGCCTGAACAGCAGCCCCTTGACTGGGGGTGGCCAGGGCTGAGGTCACCCCCACCCCTCTAAGCAGCTCAGCCAGCGCTGGCACTCCCAGGCCTGCTGGACCCTCCATGGGGCCCTGGCCGAGGTCTCCTCTTGATCAAGGTACCCAGGAAACTCTGACTGCAGGGGTGCAGCTCCCAGGGCGAGGGCCCTGTGCTGGCCCCGGTGGCGGGCAGGAGTGTCCCTGTTCCCTCATCAGGACATCACTTCCTCCTGCATCTGACATTTACACAGCATTGGCACCCCTGCATCAGGGCCGTGCCTGCTGCAGGAGGCATGTGCCAGAAAGTCGCACTTGGTCCTTGCCACTATGGCTGAGGGTGGGCGGTGGGGACAGACAAGGACACGCAAGGTGGCCAGAGGAGTCACTCAGCAGACTGAGGAAGAGGGGCAGGGCGGATGGACAGGGAGTGAACTTGAGTCGGGCAAACAGCAGGGGTAAGGCTGTAAGGTAAGCGGGGTGCACTGGTGACTGCTGAAGAGACAGGGGAGGTGGAGCTGAACCAGGGGCTGCATCACAAAGGGTCTTAAAGACCCGGAGGAGGAGGTTAAAGTCTTCTGAGGGGCGTTAGAGCTGTGGATCCCTCTGATTCAAACCACGGGTCCTCCTTTCTTCTCTGCCTGTCAAAATGACCCGGCCTCGTCAGAGCGAGGAAAGCATTCCAGGTTTTGAACTGCCCTGGTCCTGCCCCTCCACACCTGCTTCTCCTCCAGGCGGCCCCTGGCAGCTGCCTGCTGATAAGCTGGCTCCTGTGCCAGGCCTGCCAGTTCTCGAGGACTCCCCCAGCCTGGCTGGTGCCCAGAGCCCTGCTGCTCTGAACGTCTGCCCCCGTGAGAACCCGCAGCACCTCTCGGGGGAAGCAGCGCGGAAGGAGGGGGGCACCCCTGGAGCCCACGAAACTTCCCCCCAAGCCCCGGAGTGGGCAAAGCATCTGCGGGGCCCAGGGCCTCGCACTCCATCAGCCCTGCAGGAAACGAAGCCACAGCTCAGGAGAAGCTGAAGCCACCTTCCGGCCAGGGGGGCAGCGGTGCCCTGGCGTGGGCTCAGGAGGAAGCTGGCTGGGGACGGGACGGGGATGTCATCCATCAGCCTGTCTCGGAGCTGCTCAAAGGCCACGGTTGGCGGAACTTGGGACGAACAATAAGCAAAGTTAGCTAAAAAGGAAAGCGGCTGACTGATTATGGGGGATGGTTGGGGCCCAGCGTCCCTGAAGTCTGAAAATGAAACATAGGGGGCTGCAGTGGGAGAGGCAGACCTCCCAGGGGAGATGGTTGCCACCACCTGAGACCACCAGCTCTTCTGACTGCTACCAGACACACTGCCCGTGAAGAAGCAGGATCAGAGAGGCCAGGAGAGCTGCCTGAGGCTGCACAGCAGGAAGTGGGGGGCCAACCTGGCTCCCAGCACTGGGATGAAGATGGCTACTTTGGGCAAAGGATCAAGGTCATTCTGTTAGGGAAGGAACAGAAAAAGGGCCAGGTACATGGTGGGTCAGGTACTGCCCTTTCCTCCTGTGCCAGCTGAGGCTCTGCAGTCCCCTGAGAAGTGACTCTGATGAATCTTCTCTCCCCTTACCCACCATGTTGGGTGTGGATGAGGGGGCCTATGGGCTGCCCATGGGGACATCTGTCTGTCACCCAGGAGGGGAGCCAATAAGAGCCACTCTGCAGCCCTGGCAGGAAGAACTGGGCCACAGACCCAGCCTCCCGTGACCTGAGGTCCGGGCATACTGGGTGCTCTATAGCCCTGTGAGCCCATTTTACTGAAGAGGACACCAGGTCCAGGAAGTAGAGGGGCAGGCCAGGGTCACGGTGCAGGTACACAGCAGGGCAGAATCCAAAGCCCAGTGTCTTGGCACGGTGCAGAACCGCCACATCAGTGATCTATCTCAAGGCCGCTTGTGCAGTCCCCACCTTGTGCAGGACTCAGACTGCCCTGTGACGCAGGACAGGACCATCATAATCCCCATGAGAGGGAATGCAGCTCAGAGAGGGAGAGTGCTTGCCCAGGATCACACAGCTCCGAGATGGTGGGACAAGGTTGGACTTGGGCCAGCCTCCAAAACCCATGCTGTCTACAGCCTCTGGTGGGATTCCGGCCACGGCCAGACTGTGACTGCTCTGCAACCTTGTGCAAGGTTCTGGTCCCCAGTGTCCTGATCCACCAGTGGGAGGTGGGGCAAGGTGGCGTGGAGCCCTCTGGTGTTGGGGACTCTGTGTGCGGGGCTGCAGTGCTGCCCTGAATTCCGGACGTGTGCAAATTCCACTCTGCCATGTCCCGCCCTTGACCAGCCGGGAACCTTGAGGAAAAGGAAGCACTTCTGAGGCCTGAAGGTCTGCTGCCCACGGTGGAAAATCACCAGGCAGACCTGGCTTTGGAGTCAGCAGGCTTGAGTGTGCCCACCCATGTCACAGATCCACTGCGGTGGGCACCATGGCACAGCTGGGGTGTGGGCACCCTGCAGGGTGCCAGTGCCGCCTGAGGCCTGCGATGGCTCAGTCAATGAAGCGTTGCCCTACCACCCGGGGAGGGGGTAGAAGGAACCAGGGCTGGCTGGGGCTGCCCTCCACAGGTCGCCATTCCAGACCTTGCTCAAGACACCTGCAGAGGTGGGGCTTCAGCCTCCTGTGCCTCGCTGTCCTGGTCTATAACTTGGACCCTGCCCCTTCACCACCAGGAACGGTGGGAGGCCAGGTGAGGGAGGGAGAGCACCGTGGGGCAGAGGAGCACTGGAGGGCCTCATCTGCAAGAGCGAGGTGCCCTGGACACTCAGGGCTTCTGCAAAGCCATGTCAAGTCCAGTCCAGCTAAACAGCAGCGACAGGCACACCCTCCCCGATTCCACTCCAAGACGGCGCCGCGGTTAGAAAGCTTTTCCTTTGGCTGAATTGAAATCTGCCTCCAAGTGATGTCCACATGGTCCCCAGAGTCTGCAAGCTGCTCTCAGCCACCGGCAGTCCTGAGGCTGCGTCACTGGGGCTTCTTTGCTCCCTCGGGGATCTTATCGTGGCCCTCACTTTGCCGACCAGGAAGCCCTCAGGACATCAGGTCTCCCCTGACCTGCCCTGCAGGAGGCTGGCAGCCTGTATACCCCAACTGAGTAGGAGTCTCCTGGAACTCCTGGAGAGTGCCCCTACCATGCCATGCCAAAGCAACAGAACTAAGGGAGCAACTACTAAAAGTCACCTGCCAGGATTCATGAACACCCAGACTTCTACCAAATGCCAGGCAACACCTCTCAGCTGCCACTCCTGCCCACCAGCCTGGCTTCCCTTCCCCTAGCAGGGGTCCTGTTGGGCTGCCTGAGCTCTGTGCCCTTGGGCAAGTCACTTTCCCTCTCTGTGCCTCTCTGTTCTTCCACTCGTCAGATGGGCTGATAATAAGTTGCTCTCCCTCTGAGGGCCCATCCTGCTTAGAGAGTGTCTGGCAAGGACATATGCGTGGCACAAGGCAGTGGCTCTCGTCATGCTTTCGTGTCTGTCCCCCTCAGGAGCACTGCATGCTGGGCTCAGCAAGAAACAGGGGCTTCTTGGCCCAGAGAACCCATGCGCCTGGCAGGTGTCACATGTGAACACCCTCTCTCCGCCAGACGCTGCACACCTGAGCGCTAACATCACTTGCCCCTGTCTGCAGAGGAGGAAACACGGCCTGGAGAGGTCAGATGGCAAGTGAAGGAGCTCGAGGACCCCAGCCAGGTCACCTGCTGCTGCTGCACAGAAGTCAGGACGGGCCCACCCGCAGGCAAGCCTCAGCCTAGGAGCACGTGGGAGCCTCAGCCCTGCCCTGCCCTGGGGATGACTAGGGGCTGCCTGGAGCTCCAGGTGGGCAGGAGCCCGAGTGCCAGCCCCGCAGGAGGAAGGGTACAGGGCCAAGGGCCCCCTCTGGGCACACTCCCCACGGCCACCCCCTTTCTGCTTATGGGATCTACAGGCCAGGGGCAAGAAGATGGACCTTCTGCCTGGCAACTTCACCTGCATAGCGTGGACGGAAGTGCTTCATCTTCAGAGCACAAAGAAGGGACTTCCTCCATCTGAGACTGGAGGCACAGGGATCGGCAAGAGGAGCAGGCAGAGACTCCAGCAATGGCGGAGAGGTGGCCGCAGCTGGGCAGGCCTGGGGCCCAGTTCAGCTCCACCACCGCCTGGCCTCCTGGCCGCCCAGAGCCTCAGTTTCCCTGCGACATGGGGAGATGACCTCTGGAAGACTGGTCTTCACAGATGGGACCAGCAGACGAGGGCGGGGTGGGGGCCAGCATGCTCTGGCCACTGGCAGCTAGGCCCAGGTGAGCGAGCTCGTCCCCTGCAGGCGAGGCCTGACACTGCTCCCCGCCCTATCCTCCCTCTCTGCTTGATTCTGGACTTCTATTTTAAGCCCTCAGAAAGCACCACTAAATACAGAAAGCCCTCTGGTTGTCTGTGGGAAGCGCTAGGCGGCGGTGCTGGGCGCTGCGGGCATGGCAGAGCCCAGGAGAGGGCTACACCCTCCCAGCAAACAGCGCACATGGCCTCAGATCTATGGCTCCCTGCTGCAGCCTGGCCTGCGAGAGCCCCTGCTACCCATCCCCCCCTCCCCGCTACCCTGTGCCATCTGCGTGTGTACTGGGACCCCCAGGGCTCTGCAGCCCCCCATGTCCTGCCTCCCTCACTCCGGCCTTGATCCCTGAGCCCCTCTGCTGGAGCAGTCTTGCCCTTCCCATGCAGGCAAATGCCTCTGTTCCCTGCAGATGGGCAGCCTCCTCCAGGAAGCCCTCCCTGGCCTTTCCCTTCCCACGCAAGTAAATGCCTCTGTTCTCTGCAAATGGGTGGCTTCCTCCAGGAAGTCCTCCCTGGTCCTCCTGGAGACCCCTCAAGCCCCGGTGCTCTGCTCCACCACCTGCTGGAGCTGCTGTGTCCTCGCTGGTCCCTCCAGCTGCAGCTCGACTCCCCTCACCCAGGCCGTGTCCCCAGGCCCAGAGCAGAGCTGGCCTGGAGATTTGGTCAGCACATGTGAACTGCACAGGCAGCCCCTGAGACAGGCTTCTTGTTGGAAATCAGGTGGCCTGGAGGGGCCCCAGTGACCTGTGGGCACTGCTGTCAGCATGGGTGACTGGAGGCCTCCCGACCCAGGCCAGGGGTTCAAAATTCAGTCAGCAGGGCAAGGCCAGAGGGGCATCCGTCAGCCAGCCCTGTCCTCCCTTCCCCAACCTGTCTGAACACTGAACTCTGCTCCATTCAGCTCCCATTGCCCCCAACTGCAGGCGGCCACCAGGCTTGCGGGTGTCACTGGCAGAACTGGGGCAGAGGGGTGGCACACAGGATGGGCAGAGCCCAGGTCTGAATGCAGGCAGTGACTGCAGCAGCTGCCCCACCCTCCCGCCACTGCAGCTGCTGGCCTGCCGACCTCTCTCCGCACCAGCCATGTCACCAAGACGCAGTCCGCACCGCGCCACATGCAGAGGTGGTGGAGAAACGCATCTTCTTTCCTATTCTACGTCATTGAAGATGTTTTCAAAGCTGGTCATGACCCACAGTGGACAGACCGCCTGTCTGGGGACCAAGCCATGGCTGGGACGCTGGGTGGCCCTGGACCAGGGGAGCAGGACCTGCATTTCCCGGGGATATGGCCCACCGCCTGCCCCACCCTGTGAGTGTGCTGTCCTCTTCCAGGGCAGGCAAGCTCCATACCACTCCTGCCTGCACGCCCCCCCCCCCATGCCTGGCACACACCCCCAATAGATATCGGTGGCCACAGGGTGATGGAACCACAGAAGACCCCAGAGAGCAGCTGAGGAGACGACATTAGATGGGGCAGGCAGACATTCAGCTGGACTTTCCCCCAGAAGCCTCCCCGACCCCCACAGCCAGGGATGGGAGAGAGAAGCCCTCATTCCTCCTGGTCCAGGCCACTTTTGCACGGACCCTGCATGCTAGACAGAGCTCACTTCCTCCTCCTGCTTCCACTGAGGCCTCAGACCATGCCCCCTACCCGTCGGCAACCTCACAGGGCCACCCGGGAGCCATAGCTGGTCAGGCCCCTGGCCGTGTATTGACAGCCAGATGGGTTTCAGAGCTGTGGGAGGGCCACTGTCACTTGGAGAGGTTCAGCTCAGCGGTAGGAGGAATTATTGATGACCTGGCAGGAGGGGGGCTCCTGGGGTAAGAGGAGGCCCAGGAAGCTCAGCTGAGCTTAGACAGGTGCTGGGTGAGAGGGAGGGGAGCAAGGAGAAGAGCAGAGTGGCTGGCTGGGCCATCTGTGCAGCCCTCACCGTGGCTGCGAGGAGTGACCAAGGCCACTGTCCCACTGTCTCCCCAAGGGATGAGAAAGTCCAGGGAAACCGGTGGCTGTGGGCCCTGGGAGTGTGGCCACCCTGCTCAAACAGGAAGCCACAAGGCTCCTGTGCAGGGAAGGGGTCTGCCAAGGGGCTCCGGGCAGGTGCGTGTGCCCACCTCCAAACCATGAAGTCCTGTCCTCTCCTTTCCACCACGCCGGCCTTTGTCCTCAAACTCTGAGCCTCATGTGCTGCCTTGGAAAATGGGGACATATATAGTCCCTTGAAAGGGACTGAATACAGAGAGGGGGGTCAGCCCCCCAGCCTCGGGGATGCGTGGACACAGCGATTGTGGAGAAGGCGCTGGCTTGGTGGAGCGGGGACCAACTTCATGATTAAACCCAACCCGCAGTGTGAATTTAGCTCTTCCCCAACCAGAACTACGGGTGAACCACCAAGACGCGCAGGGCAGGGGGGGTATGCTGGTGGCAGAGGAAGGGAAGGAACCCCGCCCCTGCCCCCTTCCATCTGCTTAGGCTTCTATTTTCCCTTACACAACCCAGGTGGAGGTTAAAGGGCTGGAGAGGAAAGGACCAGGAGGCACTCAGAACCGCACAGATCCCAATCTTCTAAGTCCTAGCTTCCCACTGCCCATGTGAATTGGGCCCATTGTCCAACCCCTCTGTGCCTCAGCCTCCTCGAGTGTGAAATGGAGGAGAGTGGAGCCTACTTTGCAGCACTGAGCCACAAATGGAAAGAGAATGGGAGAAGTACAGAGCTCAGCAGATCTGAAGTCCTGAGTGGACCCCTGCATGCTCCTACGTAAAGGGCCATTTTCATATGTGCTTTGCAAGAGCTGCTACAGGGTTTCCCTGCCATCAACCACAAGGAACTTCCCTTTCTTTGGCATTTCCTCGTGCATTTAGCATGCTGTGGTGTGGTGGGACTCCAATAAATGTTATCTAAACCACAGGTTGGAAGGGCACTGTATGTTGGAGAAGAATGCCGGACTTTGGAGTTAAATAAAACTGTATTTCAATACCAGCTCTGTCAGATGGCCGATCCGTGTGGGCTTGGACAGGTAATGTTGCCTCTCTGAGCCTCCGTTTCTCATCCATAAAATGGGGACAATAAACCCTACTCTGCAGGGCTTTGGGAGGATGAAAGTCATTCATTCATTCCACAACTATTTATTGGACACCTACTAAGTCCTGGCCCCCACTCCAGGACCTCAGCCCATAGCAGGGAACAAAACAGACAAATCTACCTGCGGAGATGGACAGTGAGCAGCTGACCACCACACCCATGGTGAGCCAATGCAGGCTAGGAGGAAACAAAGCAGAGGCGAGGGGGTGCGGGGGGATGGGCAAGGGCAACAGCAGCACCAGAGCAGAGACCCGTAGGGCGCAGTGGGCAGCCGTGTGCAGGTCTGGGGGAAGGATGTTCCAGAAGAGGGATGGGCATGCACAGGAGCTTTGAGGAGATGCCTGCTTGGCGTGCCAATGAAGCCCCATATGCGGGAAGGCTGGCGTGGAATCCAGGTGCTCGGCAAATGCCAAATCTCTATTTCAAGTCCTACAGAATGAACCCCACGCATGTGTCCTTTTCCCGAGAACGAAGCACACGGATTCTTCAGGGCAAGATTCAGCAAGTGTTCCTTCAGTGAAGACACAGCAACAGCTGAGCTCCACCACCAGGCTGAGCCCCTGCCAGGCTCTGGGATGGGTGAGCAGGGCTGGAGATGATCCAGGCAGGGGCTCTGTCCCCAGAGAACCCGGAAAGTGTGGAGAGCAGTCACAAGAGGGAATGTGCCCTGCTGAACACACAGACTTGAGGCTTGCAGGCAGCAAGGGCCACCAGGAGAGGTGCCCAGGAAAGCTGACCCCTGGACTGGATTCCGCGGCCCCTACCTGCTGAGCACAGAGGTGCCAAAACACCGCGGTGTGTGCCAGGTACAAGCAATAGATCCAACCTTCTGTGGCTCAGGAGTCTAGTTCTGTTCCCTTCTCAAACACCTCAAGCCCACAGGAGAACAGAAATGTCCCACGATGGGACACAGCGCCAGAATCCATCCCCAAGCCTGGCCCCCAGCCTCGCGCAGCCGAGCACAGTGCGGGTGGGGTGGGGTGCTGGCTCTGTAGGCATCCAGCTGCACTTAGACAGCGCGTCTGTCCACTCACGCACTCCAAGGCTGACCCACAGGTGGCAAAATGGCTTATTCACTAACATAGCATAAACACTTTTTAATTAAGAAACTGCATAAAGGGGCTGGGCATCAGTGCCTCTGCCTGGTGTCCGGGCTAGGAGGACCTCTGCCGCTCAGCTAGCTCCTTCATGCCTCCTGATGGGGTTGAGCAGGCTCCCCGTCCCTGGAACAGCGTGCACAGAGGAAACAGGCCAGCGAGCCACCCTAGCTCCTTCCTCTGCCACTGACCAGCTGGTGCCTCCACTTGTCCAAGAACTCAGAGGTTCTGGTGCAGTCTTACCATGTAGGAGTTAGCTCCTTTTCCATAAGCTGGCCTTGGGACTGGGGGTCTCCACACCACCCGTTTTGATCCCCTCCAAGGAAGAAACAATTATTTTTTGATGACTGCACCTAATGACTAAAAGGAAGGACTCTGGGTGGGGAATGTCAGAGCAGAGATGCGGGATAGTTCCCCCTCCTGAAGCCTCACACTACATTTGATATCCAGCTGACTTGCTTCACTGAGCTGAGCCTAGAAACTCTGCCCACCTGCACCCTCCAGCGCCCCCACATGCCTCACCTTTCCAGAGGATGCTATGAAAAAAAATGCTGAAAACAGCGGGTGGAGGAGGGTGGGCAGACAAACCATGCCCCTCCAGATTCTTCCACTCCCCTGTGACCCTGGTCGAGTCACTTCTCCTCTGAGTTTCATTTGTGAGATCAGGATACACATCTTTATGGTGAAGCTTATTTGCATGCCATGTTCAGGTGTGCACGGTGCCGGCACAGAGCCTACGGGCAGCGCCTGATCTGTTCCCATTATCAGGCTTTTTCCAATAGGGCCTCCTCTGCTTCCTCTCCCACTCCATCGCCCCCTCCCGATCCCCTTACTGTAGTCCGGGAAATTCTAGGCTGGTTTCAACTAGGGGGCGATACGCTCTGCAGCAGCGACTCCCAAGGGGCTAAAGGAGCCCCCACTTGAGGGGACACCAGAGAGGAGCGCAACCGGGGTGCGCGTGGGAACGCGGCCAAAGCAAAGCAGCAATGTGAGCGGGGGCGCTGGCTGGCTGCACAACGAGAGACCCCTGCGAACGCCTCCCCCACTCTCGGCAGCTGCGGTCTCTGCACAACCGGCGGCTTCTGGCCGTCGGAAGCCCGGGCAAGCCCGGCTCCAGATCCCGCCTCCCCCCAGCCGCCGCGCGCCACCCCCCCCCCGCGCCTGTCGCCCCAGGCTCCTTCAACCCGGCCCTCGGGCTGGAACAAAGGCGGGGCTGGGGGACGCGACATCGCCCCGAGGCCCTTTCTCGCATTTAGCCAAAGCCAGGGAGAACGAGGACAGGGGTCCCCAAGGTAACCAGGACACGGTACCCGCTCGCCCGGAGCGCAAAGCCCGGCCTCTGGGCGCGCGCACAGAGCGGCTCCGGGAGACGCCGGAGACCGCAGTCCGGTGCACGCCGAGGGCTCGGAGGGGCGCGAGGTGGCTCCCCGGGAGTCACCCAGTGGGTACCCGGGGGAGAGCACAAGCCCGGCGCCCGCCTCCTGGGCAGAGCTTCAGGCGTACCTGGCAAGGTCCTGTGCACCGTGTTGCCCATCGCGGCTCCGGGGCGAGGTCGGCGGCGGCGCGCTCCAGTGGGGCTACTCCCGCGGCGGGTCGGGGGCCGGGGCCGGGGCCGGGCTGCCGGGCATCGCGCTGCACCGGCAAGCCGGTGGCGGCAGCTGGGCGGGCGCCGGAGGGCGGCGGCGGCCGCGGCAGCGGGAGGAGGAGGCGGAGCCACCGGCCCGGGCCCGCGGCCCCGCCCCCGCCGCCCCCGCCACCCCCGTGCAGGGCGGGGCCGCAGCCGCCGCGTCTTTTGAAAGTTTGCACCGGCGGCGGGAGAGGCCCGCGGAGCCTCCCGCCCTCGCCGCTCCCGCCTGGGCGGGGAAGGCCCTCGGGGCAGCTGGGCGCCCTCGGGCGCCAGGCTCTCGGGCCCTCTGGCTTCTCCCCGTTTATTCCAGTACTTGGAGACGCCTACTGTGTGCTAAGACCTCCTGCAGTCCCCCTGCTGCCGCGGACTCGGCCTGCCCTGGGGAGCGCCGTGTGGGGTGCTAGAATTGGGCAGTGGGAGAGGGTGGGGACGAGCACACAGGCAAAAGGCCGCCTGGGATAGTGTTACGGGCTTGGGGGCGGGCCAGGTGGGGGTGGGACTTTCCTACTACGTAGGCCACTCGCCTGGCAGCTGGAGAAACCTAGGCGGCGACCAGCGATCTGGAGGGAACCAATGTTCATCAATTCATTCAGTGACTCGTTCGTCGAAACGTTGAGTACGTCCTATGTGCCAGGCGCTAAGCTGGGTTCTGTAGGCACAGACAAGGTCCCGGCTCTGGTGGACAGGGCTGCTAGTGGTGAAGACAGAAATGACGAGCAACTAAGATCGCGTAATAACCGTGACCAAAGCGCGGAAGAACATAAAACAGGGTATCGATGGAGTGCGGTGGTTTGGGGGCGTTCCGGAGAATCCGGGGAGTATGTAAGCTCCATCTGGTGGACGCAGGAACTGCTTGTGGGAAGAGGCGCGGAATCCTGCAGCCGGGCGAGGGGATTCCGCCTTCGTCATCCCCCCACCCCCACCTCGGTGCAGGCGCTGGCTGCGCTCCGCAGGAGGGAAGCTTTGCGCTCCCGCGGCTGGGCCTCTTCTTACAAACAGAAGCACCAGGACTGGGAGGTGCAACGGACCTGTCCAAGATGACCCAATTGGAAACCACTTTTTTCCGCTAGAGAAGACTTTCCATGCTCTTGTATCCCTTAAGATCTTATGTAATACGTTATTACGTTCACCGCACAGGTAGTGAAGTTGAGGCTCAGAGTGGAAGAGAGGAGGCCAGACCTCCCAGCCGTCAAGCCTAGCCTGGGGCTGTGTGAAAAGGGGCGGGGCTGCAGGAGAGCGTCCCTGGCCCGGTTCCTCTGGTGCCCTCTGCCTGTAGAGGGCTTGGAGTCTGGGCCTCCAGGAAGTCACTCCCAGGCGTCCAGAGGTCTGTGTGATTGGCCCTGTGCTTGAGTTTCTTGCTTGGCAGATGTTCTCTCTCAGTTCCTTAATTCTCAATTCCAAATCTCAGGCTGGGAAAGGGACGTTAGTTCCACGCACCTGCAGTCCTTGCAGGTCTGGGATGCGCACAGAGGCCAGGGCTGTTACACAAGAAGAGGTCAGAGGAGTTTGCATGAGCAGATGGCAGTTGGTGACAGCAAGGGTGGGGACTGCCATTCACAGGCCTTCTAAAGGTCACTTTCAGAGCACCCCAGTAGGTGGCTATGTTGTGCAGGTCACAAGAGCTCACCCTGACCCTGAGGGTCCTTGCCAGGTGCAGGTTCCCCTCAGTGGAGAGAGACACTGTCCAGTGAGGGTCTGTGCACAGATTGGAAAGGGCTAAGTGACAACAGACGGGTGATGCTGGTGACAAAACCACACAGAAAAGAACTTGAGTCCAATTGTTTCTTGAAGTTCAAAAGTGGATCAAGCAATCTTTCCAGTCAGCATTTTATATGCAAGCAATTTCAGTATGGATATCTGACTAGGGTGATAAATTGAGTCCTCAGGTCGGCGCTGGCCTTCCTCCTCCACCTCTGGGTGTTAGTTATTCTGCTCTGCGGAGCCTCCTCTCCTGGGAGGAGGGGTGGCCCTCGATCTGGATCTGGATTACCTCCTATCTGGGTACATACAGTAGTTGCTTACATCTCCAAGGTCCCTCTGCACTTTGTCCTGTCTAATTGCACCTGCAGGGCAGGCACTGTACCTGTCACCTTTCTGTCCTCTCGTTTGCCAGCTCTGGGCGCAGGTTCATTCATCTGTGAGTTCCTGGGACCACCCGGGGCTGACCCCCAGGACACAGAGATGCATTGCTCTGAGCAGGGAGAAGACAAGAAAGAAGTAAAAGGAGGGAAAATGGAAGAAACGGAAGGGAAGAAGAGCCAGAGCAAGAGGAAGAGAACAGATGCGGGGCAGGGAGTTTCAGCAGACAGCAGCCCTGCCTGGACCCGGGTGTGATCAGGAGACACACCAGTCTAGTGACGCATTAACAGAAGTATAGTCTAGAACAAAGGAGGGGCCTGGTGTCCCTGTGCCTGATTAGAGCACTCCAGCAGTCGCGTGCGCTCTGGGTTACATACCTGGGAAGTAAGGGACAGCTGCTCCGCAAAGGAGGGGCAGGTGGCTCGGGAGAGAGGGGCATTCCTGTGGCGGGAGCCAAGCAAACAGAAGCTGTGGGCTTCCCCAGGCGGCTGCCACAGAGGGCCTTCCTGTAGGCCCTCCCAGAAACGCACCTCCCAGCCCAATGACCCAGAGGAACTACAGGAGTAAATTGTGGTTTGAAGTTCAGAGTCCTGGGCGGCTGCTGGCCCCTGCAGGCCTGCAGAGGACCCCACCCCTTGTCTCTGTTGGGTGTGGACCACCCCGCTCTCCTGGGACACAGCAACCTAGTTCCCAAGCAGGTGGCCAAGGGGATCAGTGTTGAAACTGTCTCTGTGTGCCACAGGGTGGCACCCAGGCCAGTGACTGGTAGTAAAAGGGGGAGGGGAAGGACCACGGGGCCCTGTGTGTAAGTCATCTTGGGCAAGTCACCTGAATATCTCCTCCCAGACATTCCAATCTCATGAAGGAGACAACGCCTGCCTTTCCCACTTTCCAACCAGGGCTCAGCCGCAGGGCAACAGGGTCCCTTGCCTTGGGTTCTTGAGCTGCCAAGAGGAGGTAGGATTTGAACCAGGCCTGGCGACAGATCCTGTCCTCTGAACAGTGTTCCCAGAGTAAGAGAAGACAGCCTCCAGTCCCAGCCACGTCCTACCCACCACATCCCGCCATTGCCACCAGGTCCACACCAGGGTCACAAGGGCCCCCTGGCGGGGCTGCCTCTTTTGATTGTGCTGTGTCAGGGAGCCTCCCAGGTGGGCAGCAGAGGCTGGGCCACCCTATAGAACGAGTGCTCACTGAGTTGGAGGCCCCGTGGACATCTGGTGAACTTCCTCCAGACTCCTCCAGGATGTCTGCAGAGGCTCCCAGCTGGAGACAGCCCACAAAGCTTAGTTTTAAAATGCTACAGGTAGGCTCTGCTTTTGTGCAAAGCCTGCCTGGAAAGCCTCAGGTTGCAAGCCTGCTGGGCCTCCCTCCTCAGCAGCCTCACTCTTCACATGCTGGTGCCGCGGGCACTGGCTCGTGTGCTCATTAGCTCGGCTCCTCTTCCGCAGGAGAGGAAACCAAAGCTCAGAGAGAGACAGGAGCGGCCAAGTTCACATGGCCAGGAGAAGGTGGAACTCAGAGGGTTCTCCTCTCCTTCTACACAGAGGAGGAAACAGCTCAGAATGATGGAGTCACTTGTCTGAAGAGGCACAGCAATGAGCAGAGGAGCCAGGGATCCAAATTTTTCTGACATGAAAACTGGCACGCACAGGGCTGGAGTGGTGGCTCAGCGGTTACGGCGCTTGCCTGGCATGCACAAGGTCACAGGTTAGAACCCCAGCATCACACACGCAGCGGAGTTCTGGAGCAATGAAAGTCACACGAAAAACTAAATAAAATTGATTCTCTCTCTCTCTCTCACTGTCCCTCTCTCTTAAAAAAAAAAAAAAAAAACAAAACAGAAACTGGCAGTCACACACACTGCACTGCCCCTACGAGCAAAGCACTTCATCACTTTTATGTGGTTCAGCGCCTGGCAGCCACGGCAGAAAGGGAAAGACGGCCCGAGCCTCGGCTTTGTGTCTTGTTTGCCTGCAGAAGCAGGCTTGGTCCTGAGGCCAGTTCCAAGGGAGCTCACTAAAGGCCCAAGAAGGATGAGAGGACAGACTTCCTGAGTTTCCCAAAGACACATCAACCAAGTCCAGAGGCATGTGTCCCAGGGGCCATCTGAAAAGGACAAGGGCTGGCGTTTTCCTGAAACCCAGCGGAGGCAGCTTTGCCAGAGGCCAGGGTCGTGGTGCCCCAGA
This sequence comes from Aplodontia rufa, assembly GCA_004027875.1. Lineage (NCBI taxonomy): Eukaryota > Metazoa > Chordata > Mammalia > Rodentia > Aplodontiidae > Aplodontia > Aplodontia rufa. Next base: position 3,275 of record PVKS010011607.1, on the reverse strand, counting down.
CTCAAATTTCTCAACACAGGGGCAACTCTGAAACTGGTGCCATGGGCAGGGGATGCAAGCCTGAGGCAGGCACTGAACTGAAATGACTCCGAGTCCTGATAACCTGCCTCTCTGTGCATTCAGAGGTCACTGCACTACACCAGGAGGTGACATCGATTGAGTGCCTGGGGACTCCCTAGCCCTCCGGATCCACCGGATTTGCAGCAGCGCTAAGGGGCAGTAGCCAGTGTGCCCATTCTGTGGATGGGGAAAGCCCAGAGAGTGCAGGTAGCTGGCCTGGACCACACAGGTGGAGAACGGCTTCCCTGAGCATCTTCACCACCCTCATAACAACTGAGAGGACAGGGGGCTGCTTCCCAGCCCCTAGCATTAGTCCCCTCATTTAATCCGTGCCTCCTCCTCCAGGATAAGGGCTGTTATAATCTCCATTCCACGCTGCGTATGGAAGGCTCAGAGAGGCCAAGCAGCTTGTGCAAGGCCACACAGCCAAGCATGGCAGGACCAGGACGGGAACGAGGTCCACTCTGACCTCCAAGTTTGTGCTGTCCCCCACTTGGCCCTGTCCATCCTCCCTGGAGCAAATAGAAGATCTGTGCGGATTCGTCTTGGAGCTCTGTGCCCAGCCCTGGCCTGGCCTGGGATAACCCACTCCTCCACACTGCTTCCTGGAGCTGTAGAGTAAGCTCTGGGGGACATGGGCGTTTAGGGACACACTCAACAGTACATTACGGGGTACATAAGAACCCAGACTCAAATCCTACCTTGTCTACTCACTGGGTGAACGTGAATGGCTCGTATGTCCTTTCTGTGCCTGGAGCTGATGAATCCTCATCTAGCTGTGTGACCTTGGACGCGCTACTCAACCTCTGTGCCTCGCGTCTCTCCTGTGGAAGACGGGCTAACAGCAGCACCAGCCTACCAGGATGGTTCTGGGGCTCAAGTGAGGTAACACTCAAATACTTGGCACGGTGCCTGGGACGCCATCGTTGCTGCGGACTGTTAATCATTATTTCTGGGGCTGCTGCGTGGGGCCGAGGTCTGCTTCTAGAGGAGGGGAATGGAGAGGGGACACTGTGTGAGCCCCTGGGAGAGCTTGCCCGTCCTTGTCCAGGGCCAGGTGGGCAGGGACCCAGGTTCAAGCTCTTTCTCTCCTGTGCTGAGACGTGGACACCTTCACGTCTCAGGTCTTTGAAACTCCCTGCCAGGCTATTGCTGGAGCCCACCTGCTCCATGCCAGGCTGAGAGGCAGAGCCTGGGGATCCGCCTGCAACACCCCCGTGGCCCGGCTGCTGGTCTGAGAGCACCCTCAGTGGGGCCAGGTGGGAAGGGCTGGGGTCCTGGGCCAGTGGGCGAGGGTGCCTGGGAGGGAGGCACCTTCCTTCCCCAGCCTGGGGCTCTCAGCACCCCGATCCCTGGGTGCTCTCTCAAGTCCGTAGCACTTGTCTCTCGCAATCTCTTCCTGAGGCTCTCAGTGACCACTGCACTCAAGAAGACACTGATGCTCAGAGAGGTGCAGGGTTGGCCCCAGCCACACACAGGAAGCAGTGGACGTGGGCCAGTTCTGTCCTGGGGCCTCCATGGCTGGATCCACCCCTCACAGCTCCTTAGTAGTAGAAGGAAGAGGCACCTGGGGCCTAGAGGAGGCTGAGTGTCCCCAGGAGCCAGCAGTACCCTCCATCCACCTGTGGCCAAGAGCAGGGACCCCAGAAGGCTTCGAGTCCCAGCTGCAGCACTCGCTGGGCACAGCTGGCCCGGTCACGGGAGCTCTCTGTGCCTGGGCTTCTGTATGTGTCAAACGAGCTGAGAGGGCCGAGAAGATTCAGCGTGGTCACGGCCGCCGCTCCTCACTCGCTCCAGGCACTGTCCGGCTCACGGCCCTGAGCGGCCGGGGCTGCTCCCCGGAATCACGCTCTGGCTGCCACATCTCGCAGGAGGGTCGGGGCGCGGGGGGAGGTCTTGCGTTTTCGTTTTAGGCGGAGAGGTTAACTCGACACTCAGAATGACTTCAAACTTATAAAACAAACCGAGCAACTATGAAATGTGCATAGAGACGCGATGGAAGGAAAGAGCCCAATACGGCGGTGGTCGACCCCCTCTGCCAAGAGGACGACAGGAGACGTCCCCCGTCCTCCTGGTGGCAGTCTAAAAGTCCCCTAAGGAGCCTCTGTGGGGCTTTTTGGGCTGGAGGGGGAATCTCAATGAACTGCTCTTGAAAATGCAGCTTCCCACAGCGAGCTGAGTGCCACATGCCCTGCCTTGCACCCCTGGGCGGGGCGAGGTTGACCTAGGGCACAGGCCCGGGTGGGCACGGAGGTGGCACGAGGGGAAGGTGCAGACAGAATTCAGTTTACAGTTCCTTTGTGACCAGGGCAGAAGGGGCACCAAAGAAGACATTCCGAGGACATTCTGGCTGGTGGCCGCCTTGGAGATTGTGCCAAATGTCGCCTGACTCTCACTCACTGAATAGTTTTGAAAAAAATCAAAGCATTATTAAAAGGACTCCAAAAGGCTACGGTAAACGAAGGGGTCTGTCCTGCTCACGAATCGAAGACATATGTTTTAAAGAAGTCGGTTCTGTGCGAACTGCTTTAGAGACGTAATGCTCGCAGCGCTGATGGAAATCCCAGCAGCTGAGCGCGCGCGTGCAACTTGCACGCAGACTCCAGTCTTCTAAAAGCCACGCATGTCCTAACGACGCTGCGGTAATTACGTAAGTGTGCAGCGCAGTGAGGAGACAGACCAGTGGGGGAGGAAGGAGAAGCCCGACGGGAAAGGACTCACCATTTAGGAGAAGTGTGGCCAGGCAGCAGGGGTGGAACGCCTGCTCAGGGCTCGGGCACTCTCTATAGAAAATATTTAAGCTTGACCCCCACCTCACACCATTGGCAACATTGATTTCAGAGGGATTGTAGGTCCAAATGTTGGGGGGAAGGTGTAAAACTTCTAGAAAGTAACACAAGAGCATATCTCCATGTCCTCAGGGTGGAAGAGTCTTTAACACAACACGGGAAGTGCTGACGTAAAAGGGATTGAGGGCTGGAGCGCTGGCTCGGAGGTTACAGCGCTTCCTGGCACATGTGAGGACCCGGGTTCAAACCCCAGCACCACACGCACAGCGAAGGGTAGGAGCAACGAAAGCCACACGAAAAACTAAATGAAAATTGCTTCTGTCTGCCTTTCTCTCCCTTTCTCTCAGTATCGCCCTTTCTTAAAAAAAAAATTGATCTTTTCTTTCTCTCTCTCTCTCTCTAAATAAAAAAAATGAAGGGATTGAT
>PVKS010011606.1:0-56157 GCA_004027875.1 Aplodontia rufa | reverse complement strand
TCTATAATATATACAGTGACACTTATAACTGCTTGGACTGAATCCAAAAGCTCTAGTATATATATACACAATGGAGTTCTATTCAGCTTTTAGAAACAATGATATTGCATCCATTGAAGGTAAATGGATGGCAATGGAAGAAATCATGCTGAGAAAGTTAGTCAAACACAGAGACTCAAGGGCCAAATGGATTCCCACGTTTGTGGAGACTGGACCTAGACCCATGCTTGGGAGTGAGGTAGACAAACTCATGTATTAGATCCATAGAACAAAAATGCAAAATATTAATATGTATGAGATAGTTGCGAGATACTTCATAAGATATTTGAAGAAGCTATGCTGCACACATGTACAAAAATGTAAATATTTAATCTTATCATCAAATATTTTGAAGAATAACAAGGGATGATGAGAAGCTAGGAGAAGGGGAAATTTTGGAACTGAGATAAAGCATATGATTTTCTTAAAGGGGGTAAGAAATGTTATTTTGACAGATATTGATGAAACTAAAGACAAAAAGAAGTACTCATAAATAGGTACACAATTGGTAAATGTGTTTCTCACGGGGACATAAGTAAACAATTTTGAAACTAATTTACTTATAGATTAAGTTTGAAATATACAAGATGAGGTTAGAGTCTGTTATAATGCCAGAAAATAACAAAACCACCAATTGATAATAGTGAAAGAATGACAACAATGAAGCAAAAGATATAGAAGTGAACTGAAATACTTTCCAATGACCAAAATGGTGATCAATGTAAAACATAATACAAATTGGTTTATTATTCAAATATTAAATATAATTATTCTTGAGTCCTTACTGATACAAATTAATGGTTGATTAAATAAACAGAAGACAAATAATAGAAAAATCTGTTAGAATTTTGAGTAATTTATGCACACACTTCATTCAAAGAGGTGGAGTTTAGCTTCCGCTTTTTCCTTGTGGACTGTGTATAATGACTTTCTTGTGAAAGTATGTACACTATGAAAATTGAAGATAATGGTTAATTTTATAATGGAAATCTCACAATTACTATCTCAAGTCAGGTAGTGAAGATAAATATCAACAGTGATGGGGCTTCTTGACAGCCTGTGTTCTTGATGAGATGTGAAGAAAATGTCTTTTTATCTCCTCTCTTAAAAGATATTCACACTCTAATTATCAGGAAAAAAGCAAATAAACTCCAGCTAAAGGATAATCTATAATATTCCTGACCAGGAATCCTTAAAACTGTCAAGGTCATAAAAAAGAAAATATGGACTCTAGTTAATGATAATATATCAATATTGGTTTCATCAATTGTGAAAATAGCACCATAATAATGTAAGTTATTACATAATAATGTAAGTTGCAAATTATAGTTTTAAATTTTTGTGAATTCTATGGAAACCCTCTATACTTTCTCTACAATAATGCTATAAAACTAAAAATTTTCTCACATGAAATGTTTATTTAAAAAGATAACCAACAACTGCAAAGCAGAAAACATGGAACTCAATCTGATAGATCTCTCAATGATTAAATACAGGACAATGTCAGCAATAAATTAAAAAACTCTAGTTTTACATTGTAACCCAAAGAATAAAATAAATATCCATGAGTATGTCCACATATAAATTACTGAATGAATAAATAAATGAAGAAAAACACAGAGCTTGCCAGCACTGGAGTTCTAAGTGAAATATATGCATATTCCACACTCCAGGAAATAGAGCTTAATCCCTCTTCCCTTGAGTATGTTTTGGAGTTAGTGGTTCACTTCCAAAGAAGAGAATGGAAAAAGAGAAACAGTCATTTTATAGTAGAGAAACCAGGAAGACATCATCTAAACCAATAGAATAAGATTAGTACTACAGGTAATAACTCATACTGACAGCATATATCCTTGAAATTATACAATTAAAAATATATTTTATTTTTGTAATATCCTTTCCTTAAATCCATAACTCCTATCATGAGAATCAAAATTGAGGGACTTTTTACAAAATGCTTGATTATCCTTCAAAAATGTCAGTGTCTCTGGTCCCTAGGGACCAGGGAATAGGAGAGGGTAGAATGCTGAGGAGAGGGTGATATTGACCAAATTATATTGTTATATTGTGTGCATGTATGAATGTGAAATGGCAAGTCCCATCATTATGAACAATTTTATTGTTTTTTAAATTAAAAACATAATGCACTCTTTACAAATAAAAAAAATGTCAATGTCAGAGCTGGAGTAGTGACTCATTGGTAGAGCACTTGCCTGGCATGGGCAAGGACCCAGGTTCCATCTCCAGCCCCACATACACACCTAAGTGGAGGAAAAACAAAAAGCAGGTGAAAAAATAAAATTACCTCTCTCTCTCTTCTCTTTGGCCTTTAAAAAAATGTCAACATCATGTTAATCAAAGAAACACTGAAAAACTGTCACAGATCAGAGGCAACATGGTATGCTAAATTAGGTTTTGTAAAATGGAAAACACATCCGTAGAAACTTATTGATATCTGAATAAAGTGTGAAGTTTAGTTAGCAATATTATATCAATGCTAATTTCTGAGTCATGACAATACCTCACAGTTAGGTAATGTGTTATCATTAAGGTAATATGGACATAGTAGCTATACTATATTTTCAACTCTTCTGCAAACCTAAAACTATACTAATTCTGAGTATTCTCAAAAATGTGAAATTCTTATGAATGAATATAGCAAAAAGAGGAATATCAGTGATTAAAGTGAGCAAACACCTACATAGAGAGGTATACCATTTTCATGGATTAAAATACTGAATATTTTTAGATGCCATCTTTATAATTTGACCTATAGATGCAGAGCAATTTTACTCAATATTCCCGATATGCTTTATTCTAGATATTTACAACATGACTCAATTTTTTTAAAGAAAGACAAATAAAAAGAAGAGCTAATAGTTAAAATAATTACCAAAAAAGAAGGTCCAAACTATTCAATTTCAATACTTATCACATTTGTGGTAATCAAGTAAGACATGCTAAAAAGAAATCAATGAAACAGAATAGAGAGCTCAGAAAATAGAGCAAAACAAATCCAGTTGACTGATTTTTGACAAAAATACAATGATGATTCAATGGAGAAATAACGGTAGTCTCTTCAATTGATGATGCTCAAAAAAATGAGTTAATTTACAAAACAATGAGCCTTGTTATTTTTCCAATATCATGTCAAAATTAACTTGATGTGTATTGCAGTGCTAAGTGTAAAACATAATGCAAAAATTTCTTCAAGAGGAATTCAGAAGAAAAATCTGCATGTCTTTGAGTTCAATTATGAGTTTTTAGATAGAAAAGCATAAATGATAAAAGCATAAATGATAAAAGAACATATTAGTAAATTAGACATAACCAAAATTTAAAAATTTATCTGTGAAAAACATTTTATAAGAGAACAAAAGGACAAGACCTTAGACATTGAGAGAACATTTGTAAATTCCACATCTGCTAGAGTATATGTATCCAGAAAATGTAAAGAATATTTAAAACTTAGCAATGATGAAACAACCCCCAAAATGATAAATATGAATCATGTCACCATAAAAGAAGTTTTATAAGAAAATTAGCAGATGAAAATGTGTAAGGTTCATTAGTTATTAGGGAACTACAGATAAAAAAATACTTCTATACTCTACACACTGATTCAAGTGATTAAAATAAATTGACAATGGTAAGCTGTTGTGAGGATTATAGAAGAGCAGGATTTCCTGTCCTCTAAAGTGTAGAAAATCATAACCATTTTGAAAATAGTTTGGTCATTTCTTACTACATGCCCTTTCCATATAATCCCACATTCTCAATTCTAGAAAATTACTCACATGAACAAAAAATTTATGTTGGCACCTCTCCGTCATCCCAGAGACTCTGGAAGCTGAGGCAGAAGGATCACCAATTTAAGGCCAGCCTCCGCAACTCAGTGAAATCTTCAGCCACTTACTAAGACCTTGTCTCAAAATTAATAAGTATGCAGGTTGGGGATGTGGCTCAATGGTAAAATGCCCCTGGGTTCAATCCTCATTCACCCCCCCAAAAAAGAAGGAAAAAAAACCCACTTAACTTTCAATGGGAAAATGGGCAAACAAATCTCTTTCTACTCAGAATAAACAGAACAGACTGTATCTACATTAAAGAATGTTAAATCTATTTTACTTAGTGAAGGAAATGAGATCTAAAACAATAGATATTCTGTCATTCTATTTATACTACATCCTGGTGAAAGTAAAACTATAGTGTTGGAAACAGATCAGTTGCCACCAGAGATTAGAAGTGGCTTTAAGTATCAATAGGTCCTAATAAATGAGTTGTGAGCTGATGGTTCAGTGGTGGTGCATATGCACGATTCCGAGACACAACTATCAAAACCCATAGAATTACGAAGTGCTAGGAGTAACTTCTAAAAACTTTAAAAATATCCTCCAAGAGGTTGGGATAATTCAGAATAGGATACTATTACCTGATTAAATGTTCTACAAATGTTTAAAATAACCCAACTGAAGGCAGTAGGAACAAAAGTGGTAATCTAAGTAAATTTGGAAAACAATACTTTTTTCCAGATACTATAACAAAGAGAGCAAAACGTACATAAAATGCCTTTCTAGTACAGTTTAAAAGTGCCAAGACCATGAAAAACTAAGACACTGTCAGAAAAGAAGAGACAGAAACTGTGTAATGGTCTCCGAACTTTAGTTACTATAATAAAATACTGTAGGTTAGGTAACTTATAAACAGAACTTTATTTCTAACAGTTCTGGAGACTGGGAGCTGAGATTCAGCATGCCAGCGTGAGGTTCTGGTGAGGATCCTCTTTCAGGTCAACAATGGCCACCTTCTTGTTTTATCCTCAGATGACACAAACAGTAAGAGAGCTCTTTGAGGTCTGTTTCATAAAGGCAATAACCACATTGGAATGGTCACTAATTTCATGACCTAATTACTTCCCAAACTATTCACCTCTAAATGCCGTCCTGTCAGGGATTGGAATTCAGTATATGAATTTTACCGTGGGGACACAAATATTCAGTCCATTGCAATGACTAAATGCAATACGTGGACCGGATTCTGGAACATAAAAAGACATTGGTAACAAAGCTGGCAAAATTTGAATAAAGTCTGTAGTTAATGCTCCTACCCATTTTTTCAGCTGTAAAAAATGTATGGTGGTTATAGAAGGTGTTAACATCCAGAAATCTGAATGAAATGTGTGTGGGACTCCAGCCAGGCAGTTTACAGTCAGTCTGTGAAGGTTGCCTTTCTTTTTTATCTTTATTGTTATTATTGTTAACAATGAGCTAACAAGACTGTTTTCTATCCTGGAAGCAAACAAAGGGAGCATGTTTCATATGAAGATAATATGAGGATTGCTTTACTCCTGTTTATTTTTCATTTATTGATTGATGGATCATAAAGACAGACAATAGTTAAACAGATGATGAAATAGAACTATCATTGAGAATTTGTCCTGTTTTCAATTATGAGCAATTACCAATCTTTTAACTAGTATTGAACAAAATTATTCAATCTTAATGATAACAAAGCCATAAAGAACAATCTCTTCTTTTGTCCTTACTGGAGTGTTTTCTATTTTGGTACACAGGCCTTACACAATTCTCAGGAATTCAAATGTCTTCACACAAAAAAAAAAAAAACAAAAACTGAGGCCTAAAGAGGTGAAGGTCAGTTGCGCCAAGGCACAGTCCAGTGCTCACTCATCCTCAGCTTCTTCAGGCAGAAGACTGACCACTTGGCTCTTTTCCAGTGACACTCTAAGGGAACTGAGACTGGGACCCAGGCTTTGGGGATACACGCTCCAAGAGATACGCTGGGACTGACTCCCTCTCCTGGCACTTGCTCTTGGAGTCTGCAGAGGGAGATGATATCATTACTGCTAATCTGTATTCAGTGAGGGGTTCTATTTACTGTGCATCTCTCCTGCACATCTATTGGTCTTATCTGCTTAGCATACTCCAATCTCTTCTCTCAGTAGCAGTACTTCCCCTTCCCTTCCCTTAGGGAACTGTCTTTATTCACAGTCTGAGTTTCTGACAGGGCTGCTAGTCACAGTAACCTGCCCCTCCTATCCAGGCTTTCACTCAGGACAGAAAAAGAAAAGCACTCCACCTCCCTTGATACCTACTTCATGACAGACGAGCATTCTTCCAAGAGCTTTGCTCAATTACAGTAGAAAGGATGGCACTCTTTCGTGTGCATCATGACCTATAAGTACATGCTGACAATCCCAGTGGTGATCCTGTCTCCCATCACGTGAAGCAACCTGAAATGAGAAAGCCAAGGTGAGGGACAGAGAGAAGGAAAAGAGGGGGAAGCATGGCGATTGCCACAGTTTAGGATCCCCAAGGGGCAGACCCTGCGACAAGGAAATAGAAACTGAAAGAAATTGAAAGAGGTGCCTTTTGGTATGCAATGCTTGTGCTAGTATTTGCAGAGCAGCATTTCTGTAAGAGAAGCCAAACCACAAAAGAAGAATGTTTAGTAAATATGGAATGAAAACAAGAGGGTTCATCCACTGGATTCCAGCGTTCAATAACAGCAGCTGGACAGACAGTGAACTTCCATCTCTATTATGTGCCCTGGCCCCTAGAACCTGAATCAGAGAGGCTGGGAGTCCAGTCATACTTGCCCTGGTCAGCATGGAGTGAGCAGGCCCATTTCTCCTTTCAGATTGTATGGGTTCCTTTTCATGTGAACCTTCCTGGGACTTTTGCCCTCTCACTCTTGCTCTTTCTTGCAATCTCCAGTTCTTACTCTCTCCCTCTAACAGTGCTCAATCTTTAGTGGTTACTGTGCATCTATAGTTGGCAAGTGTGTTAGTCCACTTTGCATTTCTGTGACCAATATACATGAGAATAACTCATAGGAGGAAAAGTTTATTTTGACTGATAGTCTCAGTGGTTCAGTCTATGGTCATCCAACTTCACTACTTTGGGCCCAAGTTAAGGCAGAACATCATGGCAGAAGGGTGTGTCAAGGGAAAGCAGCTCAAAACTTGGCAACCAGGAAGCAGAGAAAGCTTGAGTGCAAGCTTTCTCCAAGGGCATATACCTCCATTGACCTGCATCCTCCAGCCACGCTGTCCCTGCCTCCAGGTACCAGGCATTACACTATTCAAATCATTAAGGCACCAAACGGATCAATCCACTGATCAGGTTACAGTTAGCATGATCTAGTCATTTCACCTCTGAGAATCCCTGCATAGTCTCTCACATGACCTTTGGAGAATACCTCATATCCACACCATGACAGGAAGTATCCCAACCTTATGACTCAGGAACTACTACTATCATCCTCTTACAGAGGATGGGGTTCTCACACAAGCTGGTGTCATAGTGTTCAGTAGGAATTTAATTATTGATTAGTTAAGTATTCAGAGTTTTGAATTTTTTTATGTGTCAACAACAGTCCCTATCACTTTCCCTCAACATTTACTCTACTTCTTCTCTTTATTATTTTTTCCTTTTCTCTCTGATAGGTACTCTGCTCTGTTTCCTGTTCTGAATTTCGTATGTCCTATTTATATGAAGTACATTGTAAAGAGCACTCATTTCAGATGCTAAGGAAGCTCAGGCTTGAAACAGTTTGACTGTATCAACAGCCATCTAAATTAAGACAAGTAGCTTAAGTATTCTGAGCCTTTTCTCCATCTCTAAGTTGGAGCTAGTGCTTTGTAGGTTCTACTTTATACTTTGAGTAGATTCATAAATGTAGAATCCCCTGAGAACTGGTGATTGCTTTGAAGAATAGTGTTTTGGAAGGGGGAAGGTCATGTGTGGTAGTGCAGGTGGAATAGAAGAGGCAATAAGGCAGGGCTTGGATGCCTCATCCCTGGAAAGGGATATCTTCCAATGTAACTTGGGGGAAAAGATATACCCTGCACACCAAAGCGGAGTTTATAATCACTGAGGTCTGAAATGGATCTGCTAAAGTGGTTTTAGAAAACAACTGTAGTTTATCAATCCTCATGTTCAACCTGCACATACGTTTCATGCTCAGCAGTATCTAAGCAAATGCTATAGTTAATTACTCACTAATTATAACATCATTGAATGGCTATAGTGAGGCAACCATATAATTATGGAGCAAAAAGCTCTGAGCAATTACAAGGCTGAGCATATTGGTTGATTACAATAAATCCCCAGTTCGTTGTTGATATTTGTCACCTGCTTAATGTTCCTAATCTCTTGATGCATTGATAAACCACGTGGAATATAGGAACCAGGGATTTAGGAGAGGAAACCCAGTTTAAAGGACAGATAATAAAGCATGCATTTACTAATGAAATGGATGGTGTGTTTGCTTGTAGTTGTCTATCCAACACATAAAGACCACAATATATTCTAGTGGTCTTTCCCCTCCAGAGCCTTCTAGTCCAGGAGTGGAGACCATCATGATCAGGCAACACAGTGTGTTACCATTGGCAGAGATCAGTATGGAATGTTACAGAAGCCTAGTGGAATCAGTGACTTAACCAAACCTTAGAAGAAGATTCCAGAGATTATTCACAGAGGAAGTGCTATTGAGGGATAGTTTTGAATGATGAAAAAGTTAACAAATATACAGGTGAGAAAGCAAGTCTCTGAGAAAAACAGATTTCTGTAGGGATGTTAGCGAATCTGCAAAACACAAGCAGAAAATTGTACTTGTATTGCCTTCCTCCAAACTAATACTGTAATTTCAAGTAAACAGAAGCAGCGATCTCAACTGAGGGGACATCTAGAATGAGGAAACCACTGTGAATGCATATTTTTAAATGCTTTGCTATTCTATAACACACTCTGTTTCCTTGAGCAACCTCTCATGTTTCTGGAAAAATCTTACCTCTGAGTTTCCCTTGGAAAAATCCTGTAAATGACTTTTATCCTTGGAGCAACAAGGGAGCCTTGAATTTTTCTGGAAAAAAATTGTAATTAGATAATTGTAGAAAAGCTACTTTGCATTCTCACATTGTTCTCAAAGCGGCATTGTTCTTGGTCCCCTATCTTTCTGTCTTAATGCTGCAACTTATAAAAGTGCCTCAGGTAATTCACAGAATTCCAATCATTTTCTCAGAGAGGTTGTAAATATTTTGAAACATTGGATTGACATTTTTGGTATATGGTATATGGATTTTTGTATTTTCTTTTTTTTTCTTTAGATCCTGTAGGCCAAAATCAAAAATTCAGCTACTATGTAATTAATATTTACCTTTAGTGCCTAAGATTGGCTTGTGATCATTTCACTGAGGATACTGAAAATTAGTAATTGAGTATATTACATAGCTCAGAGCTATGCAAGCAGAATTTTTGTATAGATGTTTCTCTTTCCAGAAAAAAATATTGAACATATGAGAAAGAAAAGTACAGTCAATTTTCTCTGAGACACTATGACAACAGTTATGTGCTGTGCTTTGCACATAAGTGATATTTAATAAGTGTGTGTTGATTGACTTAGAAATTTGAGACATTACCCTGACAGAAATTTGTCTGAGTTTGCAAGGGATTAGACTGGGGACTAAAAAGCTCAAACCCTGTTTTTCACAACTCTGTATAGTCAAGGAAATTTTTGGAAGATGGTTCATTTTATCACAGCCTTTTTCTACATTGCATGAAGTATACATTCTGTTAGATTTTATCCCATGAGGTGTCAAGCTCCATGGGAGGAGGGAGTTGTCCCTTGAACTTGGAAAATGTTGGCTCATCAGATGCTTTGCAGAAGTCAAGTTTCTTTATCATTCTACTATTTTAGGGAATATATTTTAGGGATTTATCAATTTCACAAAATTACAAATGAGAGTGAAGCATTTATCCCAGGCTAAACCTGTTTAAGATCCTGTGTGTCTGTGTTATGTCTCGTACAGTGTCTTAAAGACTGTAAGCATTCCCCAACATGTTTCCTTTTTTTAATGAGAATTTTTATAAAATGGGAAGGGAGATATTTATCCAGCCTGACAGCAAAGTGCAAAGGACATAATGACTCTGAAATGACTTTGCAGATTGTGAAGTTGCTCAGTAAGGAACCGTTGTCATTGTGAAAGTTCTTTACCAAGTGCAACAGAGATATATGTGTGACTGCGTCATGCTTGAGCATCTCAAAACAGCTAAAGCAATGCCCAACTTTTAAGTGGAAATAAAGGAAGCTGAAGTCAAAAGCAATAGGCTATTTGCCACTTTTCTCAGTGTGGTGCAAACTCCAGGCTAGCCCCAAACACGCAGAGTCTCCAGTTGAGACCTCCACATCATCTTTCCAAAGAGTGTTGCACTCTGACATTGTGTATTTGAATCACTGAATCTTTGCACTCAAGATCATTGAGTAAGTTTGCCTCTTTCTAAGCAGAACTGCCTGATAGAAATGTTTTAGATAAATATGATAATAAATTGATAATACAGATGCTCTGCATGAGTATGAACCATGAGTGCTTAGTGTTACTGGGATTCTGATCCAGCACTGAAAATCTCATCCTTGCACTTGTTTTATTAACTACATAGCATTATAACATATTATCATACTCTGAGATTATTACATCTTTGGCACATAGGCTATACTAGAGGAAAAGATATTTAAAGAAAATTACTTTTTCTGTGTTCAAAAAAGGAAGCCTTTAGGGTTAGGACATCATTGGTCCTCATGATTTACTCCTAGACCTGCTTCTTCAAGTGTGTAGATGATGCTGGGAACATACATTAGAGCTGGTAGTGACCTGAAGGATCATCCCCTGTGTGCTCATGCCCTGATCACGTGACACCTACTTTTCTATCAAGGCAATTCATTTTAATCCTGAGGGATACTTCAGGGAAGTTTTTTTTGCCTTCAGTTTTAGAATTCATATCCTCTTGATAGGGAGCCCCATGGGCACTGAAATTTCAAACCCTCTGTTTAGAGAATTACTAAAATGCAAGATAAATACTGAGAAACAAAACCCAGAAACTCATTTTACATTTCAGAAGAGGAAAGCATTAAAAGATTAAGGAACTGTTATGGGAAAATATGGTATGAAAAAATAGGGAAGCCTGGCTTTGCTTGGATGTGCTTAAGGAAGCTGTATCTAGTAACCTGTCAAACCATCCTTATACCTAGCAAAGGAAACAGGGAGTCTGAATGCATTTAGGTCTTAATTGGTCAGTCACCCCGCCTGGCCCTTGCTTTAACCAGATTCAAGTTGTCAATTGGTTTGTCATGCATAAATACACAGGTTCATATCTCCAACTGAGGCTTGAAGAAGTTTAATATTGAGATGTGTGTACATAGCCCTACATTAGAATGCCGGTGACTGTGAGGAAAGCTTTAGGGTTAATGTGACATTTGCCAAGAATGTGGCATCATGTAAAAGACAATTCTCCAGAGACTTTATTCACAAATTTTGACCAAAATTATGGACCATCATGACAATGGTCTGAGTCCTATATTGGTACTTAGTGACTTTTTGCTCTAAAAAGATATACCATGGTTAGTCTGGACATCTGTGAACACAGTCATTGCACAATGTGCCTCCCACCTCTTTGGAAACTTAGAGAATATGGACCCAAGATAACCCACAAAACAGTCTTCACATGGACCATATATGTGTTTCCTGGCCATTCTGAGAGCCATGCCTGTGACTGATGGTAACTGGTCCATTCTCTACCCCATGCTTGGGAGACAGTGTTCAGCAAGACCTGGATTAATGCTTTCAGGCAGCCAGTAGCATGCAATCATACTTTTTCCACACAGAGGGCAACCCAACTTCCTATTTAGCCAAACTGAGAGCTTACATCAATTCCTCCAGCAAACACAGATTCATAGCTGTGCTACGTGCTTGTTGGGAATAATAGGATGAACAAAGCACGCCATGACCTCCATGAGCCTTGGATCTAAAAGCGAGCATGCAAAATGGCCAACAAACACATTACACAAAGCAGATTCTCCTCTTGTTCCAGAAGTTATGAGCAAACACTGTGCCCCTTCAGAAAAGGATGATTAGATTAGGTGGTAGTGTGGAGTGTGGCAGGAGAATGGGATTTGAAGAGAACAAAATAGTCCTCATGGAGATTATTGTCACTATAGGGATGTGGTTGGAAGAAAGGATTGTCTTCCATAAGCATCTATGACAGCTTAGTGTGACCCACCATTCTAGCTAAGCCAGGACTGTAGGTGTTCTCAGGAAGCAGGAGTTTTCATATTAAAACCAGGAAGATCCTGGACAAACCAAATTATCCTGCTTCTTCATGCAAACACCATATGTCCTAAGGAGACCCAGTTGACTTCCTCTCCTAGATGTTTCTTTAAAGTATATACTCTTCTTTTTCATATTCAAATTTCTGTCCAATCTTCATAATTTCTTGCCTGGATTACTCCAAATGCCTTCCATTTGTCTTCCATCTTCCTCCCAACTTACAGAATGATCTTTCCAAGAAACCAAGTCTAGTCATGTCACTCTCCTGCTGAGAATTCTTCAATCACTCTTCATTACCTTTCAGATAAAAATCTAACTTCATCACTTAATTTTCAAGCTTGAGTGTATACCTTAATCATGTGGGAGGAATATTTCTTTAAAAAATAGAATACTCATCCATTTCTGTGTTTATTAATCCAACAAATATGTGCTGAGGGTCTGTTACCTGTCACACACTGTTCTAGAAACTGGATCTGGGCAGTGAACAAAACAGACAACAATCCTATCCCTGTGGAGTATGTACTCTTGTGGGGCGGGGGCAGGTGATAAACAAGTTCATATTGAATGCAGAATCAGGAAGTGACAGGCTATTAGCTTTCACAGAAAACAATAACAAATACGAGATAATTACATTGGTGCAATTGTAGCTAATAAGTCCAGGAGAATGTCTCTGAGTGATGCTTGAACATAAAACAAAGATTAGAGAATATTTGTAGTGAAGAATGCTCTGAGAGGACACAAATATAAAAGTCCCAATTTGGGAGAGTCTTTGGTGCCCTCAGGAGACCTATGTGTGGGTAGAAACAGGTAAGCTTGGAAAAGTTGACAGGAGGCTGGGAGCCAACACCTCTGAAGACTTGAAGGACATTTTAAGGACTTCTGATTTCTTCTAAAGAGATGATCAGACAGTTTTGTGCAAAGTGGTGACATGGTTAACATCTTAATACCTCTCAGGCAGCTGTTGCGCCAAAAAACTATTAAGTAGAAGGGAATCATAGAGACTGTGAAGGAAGGTATAGCTGGGAGAAAAATAAAGCTGGCTTGAACTATGGTGGTATGAGAGGTTTTAAGATTGACCATGCTCCAGACTTTACTCAATACCTCTCTCTTGCAACCAGTCCTCACTGCAAGCATGTCAAGTTCTTAGCCCTGTGTTGCTCCGCTTTGCCATTTATTCCTTTTTTATCTCCACATGTCTCATCTTGGCATGAGGAGCTTGCCTTTTTAAAAGGCCAATAGAGAATCATCTTTTTCAGGAAGTCATCATAGGTCTAGCTTGGGTTTGGTGTTTTGACCTGCACCACACCTGTACCTACTGTGGACACAGGTATATAATGGGTGGTTTACATGTCTCCACATACCCCATACTCACACTTCTCAGTTTTTCTCTCTTACATACACCAGATGTGATCTTTGAGGTAAGCAACTGGCACATGGTAAATACAAATGCATTTGTGATGGTAAATGAGGGAAGGAACTTACACATCAAATTGAAAAGACCAGATATTGGGCACTATTTGGAGTCTTATTTTGAAAAGGCATTATGCATATACTGATAATTGATCAATGAACTCATTATTTTTTCAGCATGTTGTTTAGGACCATGCAAATTCTAGCATACACAAATTCTTTGCTAGGTGTTGCAGATACAATAAAAGTAAGAAACAATCAACACTGTGTGCTAGTGTAGTCATAAACACATATCATTTGTGACTGAGAGAGTACATTATTAAAAACACCTAAAACTATCAGGCTCGGAGGCTCACACATGGTGAAATAATCCCAGGTGACACGTTAAAGAAAGTTTTTGCTCCTACAGCTATGTTTCAAGGATATAAAAAGAGTAAAGATTTTTAAATTTTAAAATGCTCACTGTTCAAAAGGATGCAGAGAGAAGTGATTTTGAAGAAACTATGGAAATAATGAGTGACATGAAACAAACTCCAGTGTAGATCAGATAAAGGCAGGCCACCAACAGAATCAGCAATGTGCCCAGCACAGCTCCACATATTATAGCACATATAACAAAGCACACAATAGGCACTATAAAGTCCTAAAAGCTACTTATAGGCAGGTGACTTACAGAAAATAACACCTTCTTATGAAAATAATGTAAGACTGATGAAAAAATAATGGAGTAATCCTGAATAAGCAAAGCTCCCCAGTGTAAGGTGAACCAACCAGAGGGACTTGACCTTTCTCTTTCTTTTTTTAAAAAGGGACCATTGGTTTTTATCACAACTCAGAATTATATATGCTTACACATACACATGAAGGGGACTTGACCTTTCTGTTCTCAGTGAGACCAGGTTTTGCAGAAGACTATGCCCTTCCACTACTTGTGTTGTCAAACAGCCTGTAGCTGGAATGGATGGCTTAATTATGACATCCAGAATGCCATGGGCAGCTATTCTCCTGGGGATTTTTAAATGATTCTGCTACAGATTGAAGAAAGAAATCTTCTGCGGGATTAAGATCTGCTTGCGTTAAAAGACATCATGGCAATCATGCATGCTGTGAAAACGGTAAAGGCATATTGCTCCTGTCTATGGCTGCTAAGATGATAATTAATAGGGAGCCAGAAGGTGATTGCAGTTTCTCAGAATTGATTATTGAAGGAATAACAATTCAGAGCAGTGCATTGGTTCAGACCTCAGACTTCAGAGTCAGATAAACCTAGGTTCTAAGAATAGAGCTTTGTGATTTTATTAAAATATCATGAAATCTTAAAAGCATTAGTGTTGTTTCAGTGATGACCTTTAATAGCATTACACAACCTATCATAATTGAACAGCATTGTTTTTGCATGTAACTCTCAACATATCTTTAAAACCTGAAATCTTTTTTAGCTCTATTTCTCATTCATTTTCAAGGTATCATATTGTAACATGCTTTATGCTGATTTCATCCATGTGGTATAGAAATGATCATAATGCCTTTTCTCATAATGCCTTTTCTAATCTTCTTTTCTCTTGTCTTTTATTCTGTATTTGTAGTGATTCCTTCAGATATAAGCAAAATACCTAAAACAAATATTTATATACAAAGAAACTAAAACAGTAATTAAATTAAAATTTTCCAAATTCAACAAATGATTATTAGAGAAATTTCAAAAGTCCATGTATTTTTTTCTCATTTACCTTATGACAAAATCCATCAACATTCATCAAACAAACATGAGAAGTTACAGATGTTATATTAAACCTACTGCTGGAAACTAACCTGCAGCTGAATTTTAGGATTGGTATTGATGGGAAGGGAATTTATTATGAATTTCATTTTTTATTTTATCCAGATGTTCTTTCTGACACTTAATTATATTGATTTCAGATTATCAGCAAACAGCAATAATTAGGTCTTGACATCATGTAAGTAGTTCTGTTATTATATTTCTGAACCAATTGTGTGAGAATATGATAAAATTATGTCAAAATGGAGGAATACTGGATACAAACTATAATAACTATTTGAAACAGCACTAACAGGAAAACATGGTCCTCACTGCCTGCCACACAGCAGTGGGCACTATTCTATATTATCATTGTTAGTGAATTTTAATTACTTAAAAATTAAAAGTTATTTTCTGATTTTGTATATTTGAGCAACTCATTTTAACTCACTAACTCTCAATAACCTTCTACTGAGGTGTTTTTCTGAGAATTAAATGAGAAAAAAATACAGAAGTAGAGTACGAGATGTAGAACATCAACGTAAACTGAGTTTAAACATGGCGTTGAGAACTAACCCTTATAGAACCGGAAAGAGGAAAGTAAACAATGCGCTGTTCATAATGGTTTGCTTTAAAACTGTGCCGCTTCCTTTCAATGAAGAAAAATGCCAAAACCAGCAGCAGCAGATAAAAAAGGAGGGAACCATAGGTCTGGATTTAGATTTGTATATATAGACCTTCAGGAGCTGTGACCATTCAGGAGCTAGGTTTGAATTTTTGTAAGTGATAAAACCTAAGCACAGCACCAGCGTTTGAGCTAAGGAGGAAGAAAAAGGACGTAATACCAGATGGGTTTAAAAGTTTGACTATAATATAATGCTACCCAGCTACAAAGCACCGGCAGCTTTCTGCTATTAAGAGGGCAGGCTTGATCTCACAGGAGAGATATTTGTAGATAGGGTAAAGGGATAAACCCCAGTGAAATAATGAATGACTCAGGTTGATGTTTCAATCACTCCGAAACTGCTCTTTCTCCTCAAGTTGCCACCTTCACCAAAAAACAACCAACAAACATATTCTTGGCTCTCCATCCCCTTTCCACTCTCATCCGTTTGCTCTCCTCTGTTACAAAATATTCGTTGTGTCCATGACTTTTTCTCTCATTTGTTCCTTGATGTAGCTCCCTCTCACCTCCGACTTCTCCCCCTGACTTCTCCCAGGACACTCAATGACTGTAATTGCTAAATCTGAGGAATAATTGTCCACCATCATGTGTGCTATTTCATGCTGGTGATCAGCCTTCTCTGGAAATTCTCCCTTTAATGCAATGGATCTGTCTTTTCCAATCCTCCTCTTTGTGACAACTCAAGCTCTTCTTGCCTTTATGATCACATAAGGTGGCTGTTTTGCCCAAAGCAGTGTGAATTTCACTTTCTGAATACTTCTTGGCTCAGCCCTATGCCTAGCTCCAACGCTGCAATTCAGGACCAGTTCACTTTTCACCAGAATGACTCTGGGAGCCTCTTAACACAGACATTGTTAAACTACATTCTCAGAACTCTGGCTTCTTCTTGGACTACTTACTAAGGAAAGGGAGAAGGAGGCAGAACAATCAGGTTCTTTGATCCTAATCCCTCTTTCAAGCCAGCATGTACCCATCTATCTATCTGTGGTTTGAAATAAGACTTCATTTATAAAGGAGAGTTTTGCTATTTAGTATATCTAAATCACTATTCTGTATCTAATCCATTTTTCATGCTACCAGTATCATGCTAATGTGCAGATTTTATCATATTATTTCTCTGATAAATAGCCTTGGTATTAGTTAGGGTTTATTCAGGGAACCAGAACCATAAGCGATAAGGAAGAAGAGATTTATTATAAGGATTAGACCTTAGACTATTATGGAAAATGGTGAAAGTCTACGGAAGATATTGCTTATGCATCTCATGGTGAGCTGAAGTCACCATGGGACAGAACAATTGCTGTCAGGAAGAAAAAGTGGAGGGAAATGAGGAAAACCGGAGCTCGAATGCTCAAGGACAAACTAAAATCTGCATTTGTCCCTCATTGCTTTCAATTTTGACAGCACATTTGACCTGCAGAAGAAGAACCTTTGCCATGATCTTACACATCCGTAGCTCAGGACTCCAAGAAGCTGAAGGGGATCATATGCACAGTGGAGAAACTACAAGTCCACCTCCTGTCCCACACCAGCAAGGTGAGCCAGTGGACCAGCAGCAACTGAAACAGCTCCTGCTCTTAATTTCAGAGCATGGTAATGACTCACTTCATGTCAGCCCTTCTCATCTTTCTCTTGGTGTCGACCATATCCCAAATCATACAGGAGAGAAGCAAATTCTAGAAAGTGTAGCTCCAACTTAGCTAAATTGATACTATACCAAACTGCTATACTTTTCAATGTGTACCTAGAGTCTTCAGGAATATATATATATACATATATACATATATGTATATATGTATATATCATATTAATATCTATCCTATGTATCATACCTATGAATTTCCCTTATGATCCAGTCTCAGTTTGCTTCCTTGGATCCTTGGACAACTCCCTGGGCACCCTCTTATGTTATAGATAAATCAAATAGATTATAGGTTATTTATTCTAAGGTTTACTTTGCTTTTCTTTTTGGTACAGGGGATTGAAGCTTAATCACTGACCTACATGCCCAGCCCTTTCTTCCCCTGGAATTTGTGATCCTTCTGCCTCAGCATCTCAGGTAGCTGGGATTACAGGTGTGTGCCACCCCACCCAGCTGCTTTTCCATTTTTTACTGTATTTGCACATACTGTTTCTCATCTAGAAAGCTCTTTTCTTCAGTAGATCAGTTACTACTTACCCCTTACTTCACAAGTTAAACTCACTTCTCTAAAAATCCTTCCTTCACACCTCCTTACAGGTAGTCTTAGATGCTCTTCCAATAAGAATCTCTCCACTGTGATAGTTGCTACCAAAGTTGTACTTATCAATATTTATTGTTGGAAATTTCTGGATTACTTGTTCACTTTATTCATTATACCCTAAGTTATTTGAGGACAGGGAGTGTGATCTTATACAATTGTGCATATAAATAGTTTAAAGAATGCTAGAGTGATCATAAATATTTAAGAAACATTTGTTGACTTAACTAGCAAGTAGAATAAGTGAGTGAATCAATGCATACATACATAAAAGGGAAAGAAGGTTGAAGGAGAGCTACTGCCACAGAACAGTAATAGTAAAGAATTGGAAGATGATATTAGTGTGAAAAGCAAGGTTTTCCCTTCTGAGAATTTGCTTGCGTTTGCTTCAAGTAAGAAATTTGACCGCCACCTCTAAGAACAGCGTTTTTATTTAATGGTGAGGCCACGTTTAGCTGTTCCTGCAGGAAAACTTGCCTGTCCCAAATATGTGAGAATCCTTAGATGTTGTCCGTTTGGACTGAAAAGGCCAGTTTCCACATAGCTCCATTAAAATAGGGCTTCCTTTCTCAAATTCGTAGCCCAGCTAAGCACTGCAGACCCTCATCAAACAGCAAATAGTCAAATAGATGCACAGTATGGACTGCAAGACTCTCCACCATGCTCTTCCAACCTGTGTATTTTCCACTCTCAGCTCCCTTGAGTGCATATTACGCTTCTGCTGAGCTGCTTTATGAGTTGACACTGAGACTCCTTACAACCACCTCTCCACTGCCAAGTCCTCTCCTGTCCCATCTCAAGGCTTCCTTCTTCATAAATCCTCAGTTATCTTCTCCCAATGTGTGGTGATGTCTCTATGATGAATTCTTGTGGTACTTTGTTAATATTGATATTTTTGCATCTTTCTCAATCTTCCTTTTGCTTTTGCATTACCATCACCACTCCACCACTGGATGGTAAGTTTTTTAAACTCACCGTTGTATCTTTTGGAGTTAAAATATGCTTGTTGATTTAAAATTCCATATTTTCAAAAAGGAAGACATGCCTATTTAAAATTTTTTTAAATTTATTTTTATTAGTGCATTATGTTGTTCATAATGATGGGATTTGTTGTCACATATTCCTAGATGAACACAATACAGCAATATAATTTGGTCACTATCCCCTCCACACCGTTCTACCTCCTATCTAAAAAATTAGAAGCACAAACTACCAAGTGAAGTCAATAGCTGTAGATCACTAACATAGTGGGCAAAGCCAGAGGAACTTTATCTGTGAAGTCTGAAATGGCTCCAGAAGCTGCATTTTTAACAAGAAACTCAAGTTTCTGATGCAGGTGGTCTGAGTGCCATAGTTTGAGAACTGCCAGAAAGAACCAAGGTAGGTGGTAGCCAATGTGTTCAACAACAATTATCCATAATTTAAACCTTCACTACTCATTTCATGATACAGAAAGGTGGTCCAAGTACAGAAGTAGTTAGCTGTCAATAATAAAAACATGATTGAAAGAGTGCAGCAAAGGGGATTTATGCCTGATGATAATTCTGCATGACTTGACAAATGCACATGTTGAATTCATTTTTAGAACAAAAAAGGGGGGAAAACCTTTTTAAAAAAAACAGTTTTTTAGGAAAAATAAAGCTCTATTTAATAAATTGTTCTGACTTTAAGAATGGGACTCAGAAGTTGCACATTGATGCCATGTGAAAAGCTTACTTAGAGGCAGTCAATATAAACTTTAAATAGTGCAATATTACTGTAGCTTAAGACAGCTGAAGTGTTCTAAGTGAGATAAAGAGATAAATATATACGAAATAATCAATGTGAATGAATATTACCACTTGCAAAGAAGGCATCTAATTGCACACAGGAGTTGTCTTTAAATTATGTTCTGATTTTGTGTCATTCGAAATGTTTATTTGAAATGTTTATTTGAAATTGAAATTGATATTTATGTTGTAAAATATACTATAGCATATCTCAATGACCCTCAGGTATGAAAATAGAATCACACCAATAGCAGTGGTTCAAATTTTGCTTCTAATTTCTCCATTTGCAGAGAACGTCAGACCCAGCGCAAAGCTCTCTCCGCTGCTTCTGGGAGAATCCAGGGAGTGTCATGTGCAGAAATAGATCTTCTGTTATGCAGAGCTGCTGACTGTTTGGCATCATCTAGGTACCACAATGTTTGCCAAGTTTCTGTCATCTCTTGTCAGTCATCGCTGGGTGTCTCCTTGTCCACCAGATGCTGTAATCAATCCCCTTCCACAGCCCAGTCATTGGCACCACCACGGTGTTCAGCCTCCTGGTCTTCCTTTGCAAAACTGGGCAAATGAATTATCTTCTTGAGTTCATACTATATCAGAGTGAACCCTTGAACACTCAGGCTTAAGACCAACATTTTACAGTTTTCCTTTTGGCTTATAGACACTGTAATTTCATGGAATTTAGATATGAAACACAAGTAACTGGGCCAAGAAATTAGCATGAACAACACACAAAACCACTGCCCTCCCTCCCTATGATTTAATTACTCAGAGAGTAAGTTGTTTCAAGAGCTTCTCATTTTTACATAAAGGAGCTTCGTTGTGTCCTCCATTGGCATCTATGTCATTTATATTCCAACAAAGACCACTGTTGCTTAAGAAAAGGTTATATCAGTTGTTTAAATTTAGAAATCTATTTTTATAATGTAAACATAATCAAGAGGGAAAACATGCTTTAAAGTATAAAATAAATGTTTCATACCTAGGAGAAACTATTTTTTGTAATCAAAAGAGGTTAATCTGGAGACTACCAACCACCTGATTTATGCTTATCCAAATTATGTAGACACTGGAGTAAAATAAATTTCATAGGCAGTTAAAGATTGCAAACGGGTGAATGCTGTTTTTGGCCTGCATCAGTACTGTATTAATGATGTTTAAAACAAATAGTTAAATGATACAAATGGAGATCACTGATGTTCACTAAGTGTCTATTACTTAGGGACTCACATGACTTTGACCCATTCAGTCCTCACAAGACACTGTAAGGTCAGCAGTTCTGCAATAGTGCACATCTCCCAGGATAGCAATCACACTATAATCTTCATAGCCTTCAAGACAGCATGATGTTTAAACTCCATTTTCAGTTGAGAACACTGAGGCACAGAAAAACAGAGAAACACAAGAGTGATGACCTAGAAAGTGGCAGAGCCAGGATCACATGCAAGGATCACATGCTCCAAAGCCTGCCCTGTATTACCCACCTCTGCAATCAGATTTCACTTCATGATTCCTATTTCTACCTCTTGTAGAAAAATCAGACGATCTGGCAACAGGAGACCACCACTTTTGTGTGCCCTAAATATAGGGAGTGATGATGGCTGCTTCTCTGTGCCAGTACACTCCCCACACGTAACCATTTCAGCATAGCTCTCCACGTATCCCTCACGGGAAGTCTGTTAACAACATACTTGGCTGTCTGTTTTTCCTATGGTAAAGCTGAAAGGAAAGTGTAAATTGCCCCATTAATTCTCTAATCCTAAAATTAGTTCAGAAGGCTTCTTCACCACTAGCCCTGTGGGCATGTGAGCTTGTGCATCTATTTCAAGGCTTTCAAAGACCTTCAACATACTAGATTTTCAGAACAGTGTGTGTCACTATATAATACAGTTTTACTACATGGTGGTAGATTGTACACGGTTTTGAACCCAGGCTTTGGATTAGACAAACACAATCTGAACACTAGCTTCACTTAATGGCTGTGTGACTTAAGATAATTAAATGTTGAACTGTTAATCTCAGTTTATATTATTCATTATGTTTAATAAAACAGTCTGCCCAACATATTAATACTCTGAATGAATAAACAAAAAGATGTATTAAAACACAATAGAAACTTTGCAAAGTACTAAATGAGAACTGCTTTTTAATTGTTTCTTGTATTAACTCTTGATTTTATGTTTGTTTTGGATGCTTTAATTGGTAAAAGAAAAGTGCTGATATTACTCACTTATGGTTAACTATATGCTGATGATCTTGCCTACGGAGTTTCTAATCAGGCCACCATGAGACAATGGTGAATGGATCTGCTACAACTGTGTCTTTCTTTGATGGCAAAGATCATCCTGGGGAGCTAGCAGACACAACTGGCAGTTGACCCATTCCAGTCAATGACTTCATTCTTCTAAAGACTAACATAACTTTTATTTCCTACATGTACTCCCCTGCTATCACTAACTTTGAGGAGGGAGTAACTATCTGCTTGAAATTTTACTTTTTTTACTTTCTAAAGCATTGGCTGAAGGTGGGTGTTAGCAAAAATGAAACATTGGTGTCCATTATTTTCCTGTAATATTCATCTGTTTGCATTGTAAAATCTGGATATTTAACTGCTACAGTAATACATCCTTGGAGCCTAATATTATTGAGGGCCCAGCCAAGTGTTGTACAGAAAGCAATCAATAAATGCTTGCTCAGGTAGTAAATGAATTTGTGAATGAATAATTGAATGCATCACAGGAAGTTCACTATATATACCCTCATTTGCACGAGATCACATATACAATCAACCTTAGCATCAAGAAAGGAAGAAAACTAAGAGAGATTAAGTTATGGTATCAACAGAGAACCCCACCCTTCACTAGATTAGGGTCCCTCTGGTTTCCCAAAGGTAAGGAATGAGATGCAAAGCTGGCATTGGCTGCTCCTTTGAGCATATAATGATTTCTTGAAGGGAACTTAAAAGGTCTTTCACTTCCTAAATGTACTCCCCTGCTGTCACTAACCTTGAGGAGGGAGTAACTCTCTGCTTGAAATTTTGCTTTTCTTTTTATTTTCTGAAGCATTTGTTAAGGTGGGTGTTAGCAAAAATGAAATATTGGTGTCTATTATTTTCCATAATACTCATCTGTTCGCATTGTAAAATTTGGAAAGTTAACTGCTATGGTGACACATCCTTGGATTTTATTGCACCCATTAAATATATGAAGATTTCTTAAAGTTTTGTTCTACATAAATTTAATTTGTTTTTGTAATTATAGATGTCAGTTACTTCCATTTTGCTTTCAGTATTTAGGTCTTCTATAGAAAGGCTTTATTAACTCAAGGACACAAAAAGATCATGTGTGATTTTTTAGCAATATTATGGTTTATATTTTTTAAAATTAAAAGCTACTCTCCACCTATTTATAAGGGTGTGAGGAAAGAGATACAGATACAGCTATATTCATTTGTTTTTCAGACTATTAAACATATCCAAATGTTACTGTAAGAAGCATTTCTCATGGGAACTGGAAGTAAAATCAAACTCTGAATGTGTCTTTAATGCCGCAGGATGGACCAGCCATTTCCAGAGGATTTTTTGAGTGTGTTGGGATCAAAGAGTAATGTGAAGCCCAAGTCCTGTAGAACATCTAAGCGAAGTTTGATTATTCCCTAACTGAAGAACTCAACAAGAGTTTCATTAACAGGGCTGGAGCAGTGGCTCAGCAGTTTTAGCGCTTGCCTGGCATGTGTGAATACATGGGTTCAAACCCCAGCACCCACCTATACAACTAAGTGTGAGAGCAACAAAAACCATGTGAAAAACTCAATAAAATTAATTTTCTCTCTCTTTTTCACTCTCTTTCTCTCTCTCACTGTCCTTCTCTCTTGAAAAAAAAAAAAGAGTTCCATTAATGCACAACTCAGAAAATAGATTATTTTCAACTGAAATAATTTCAACAAAGATTTTCATTTTTACTTAATTTCTGAAAAACTGGCATCTCTGAGATTTTTCAGTAAATATTGCTATTAGTGCTGCTATAAAAATTTAAAAATATTTTACTATGTGCTTACCTATTACAAACATCAGATATGAATATTTTGGGGAGAAAAAACCTGCTCACAAATATAGTTTATGATATTATGATGGGAAAAATAGTACATATTTAAATATTACAATAAAAATTAAAAGAATTTAAACATAAAAATGTAACTATTTAGAAGAAGAAAAAATCTAATATCTGAGATAAAAGTCATAGAGATTTTTCATATATACTATTATATGATATTATATTATTAAATAATATAGAGGATTTTTTAAAGTTTCATATTGACAGATGGGTAGACAGTTCAAAAGAACAGAATAGAAACTCCAGTAATAGTACAGAGTACATATGGAAAGTTAGTATGTGATATATTATTCAATTCCATACAATAAGGATTTTTCAGAAGTAACATTTGGATACCTTTAATAGTCTGAAAAGGAATGTAGCTGTACCTGTATTGCATTCCTCATACCCATATAAATTCTAGGTGGAGAGTAGATTTTTATTTAAAAAAAATACAAACCATAATATTGCTAAAAAATACACATATGATCTTTTTATGTTCTTGAGTTAGTAAGGCCTTTCTATAGAAGACCTAAATCATTGAAAGCAAAATGGAAGCAACTGACATCTATAATTACAAAAAAATTAAATTATGTAGAACAAAACTCCAGGTTAATGAATAAAGGTCAGGTAAAAATGAAAAATTTGCTAAAACAATTTCATTTGAATATATTTTATGTATGTGTCATATATATGATGAAAGTCTAATTTTTAATATTAAAAATCTATTTGAAATGACCAAGGCTCAGAAATCAAATAAAACACAATTGATGCAAAGTAAAAGAAATGCAAGTGTGAACACTTTTGACACTTTCTACCAACTAGACTAGTAAATATCAAGAAATATTAAAATATAAAACTCTCATACACTCTAAGATGTAATTTACACAATCACTTTGGAAGGCAATTTAATTATGTTTGTCTCTCTGTCATCTACTTGTATGTACACAGAGCATAAAGACTCTAAAAGTAGCCCAAAATACACATGTAAATATAGGCATGTCAATGAGTACCTTTCAACCCACATTCCTTCCACTCTTCACTATGTCTTTTCTTTTGGGGAGGGTACCAGGGATTGAAGCCAGAGGCACTCAACCACTGACTCATATTCCAGTCCTTTTTATTATTTTTGATATTGAGATAGTGTCTTGCTAAGTTGCTTAGGGCCTCATTAAATTGCTGAGGCTGGCTTTGAATTTGCAATCCTGCCACAGCCTCCCAAGCCACTGAGTTTACATATGTGCATCAATGTCACCATGCCCATTTTCACTATGTCTTTTTTTTTTAAGATAGGGGCAGTATGTGGGTGGGAAAAATCAATTTTATTTAGTTTTCCATGTGGTTTTCGTTGCTCTGACACTTTGTTATGTACGTGGTGCTGGGGTTCGAACCTGTGTCCTTGCATATGCCAGGCAAATGCTGTAACTGTTGAGCCTCCACTACACCCCTCACAACGTCTTATTCTCCCTCAATTAAAGACATAAAGAGAAGTTTTTTGCACTTTACTCTTCATAGGTACATGAATGAAATAATAAGTTAATTTTTATTAGTGGTTCTAAAAAATTAATAGTCTTCCAGGTGATAGTGCACTATATCACTCTTATTAAAAATGAGGTAACAAGAAACATTTGAGTGGTCAGTTGGGTTTTTTCCACTTTAAAATTCCCCTTCATGTTTAAAAAATATCTTAAGGAACATACTCTGACACTATGCAAACATTCTGCTTCTACTTAAAGAAGAAAATATGATTACTAACTAGACTATAGCATTTTTGTACAGTTCTTGTTGTCTTTAGCCTTACAGCATATAATCAAAATACTGTTTTCCAAAGATAATTATGTTAGTTCTGTTCTTCCCTATCCGTTTCAGGGTGATAATGCTGGTGATCTGAAATACAATTAGACTAATTTGTTATGGTTGATATTGCACTTGGGGTTCAGGAAATATTGTGAACTTGCAGTTTATCTAGCTATTTTCTTTTGCTCATTTGGGAGTGACAATTTTACTAGCTTTCTACTGGTCCCATGTGAAAACTGAAAGTTTTGATCTGCAATGCTTTTCAAGTAACATTTTCTTTTAAATATAAAGAAAACATGAATAACTAATACTCAAAAAATCCCCAGCTCATAAATAAACATAAATGAAAGCATATACACTGCAGTTATTAAACTAAATTTTCAGGAAGAAAAAAATTTTAAACATATAACATGGATTCCTTGGTTCTCCATAGTGAGATCTGGATTTGTAAGTTGTTAAGTTGTCAGTTTCCACAGTTTGATTTGAGAGATAGCCAGACAAATGCCACTTTCTGCTACCTTGGGGCTCTCAATGATTCCCTCAACATAGTTATGCCGCCATCAGCCTTGATAATTATCCAAGCTTCTTTAAACTAAAATAAAGAAAGTGGTAACTGAATGGTTGTGGTTCTAATTTGGCCTTTGGTGAATTTAGTTTTCTTTGTAGGTGGCTTATTAGTTATTCTATATCTGCATTCAACTTCTTAACTGTTATGGAGCTTCAGACAAGAATTTCTAAGATGTTTGGAAAATCAAAGAATGTGATTCTAAATCAGGCTGCACTGAGTTCATTTTAATATAATTTACAAATGTGTTCAGATTTTTAAAATGTATAGCAGCATATTTTTAAGGACAGATCTTCTTTGTATTTAGGTTTAGCTGTCACTCATAAAACACACATGGTACTGTACTATCAACAGAATGATTTGAAACACCTGACAACTGTTGAACAAACACAGTAATTCATTAAAACCTTGGGGAAGTTTTCTCTTCAAAAGTATGAATAGCTTTGCTTTTACTCCTGGACAGAATGCTAATGCAGACAGCCTGTGATCAAAGTGTACTGGGAAATGTACTTTTAGGACAAGGAGTCACCCCACACTAGTGTTTCTGTTTGATTGTTTTGTTCAGTAAGAATGACACTTGCAGAGGAAGTGCACATGAGGAGGGAAATGCTGACAATTCTGAACAAGGAAATCAGGCAAGGCTGAGATGTTTTCTGCTATCTTGATAAATCTAAAAGGGTTTTCTTTGTAGTCCAGTCTTTGCTATCATATCCTTTCTCTGCTGTGGGCAGATTGACTAGCTGGACGGCTGCAGCCTCTCTTTCTACCTGGCAGGAATGTTCCTGGAAGTTGACAAGCAGCCCACGCAATGCAGCTTGTGCTCTTATTAGTCAAGACAGCCTGAAAACCCATTGCCTGCTCTGGTGCTCATTGTTGCAGCTGTTGCTAATGAGGGCCTTTTTTTTTTTTCTCTTTTGATACCCAAATGAGACTCCTGTCCTATGACAACTCAAAAATGCACAAATGTGGGCTGTGTTTTTCACGTGTGGATCTACAGAAAGAATCCTATCTGACCTGCCAGTAACAATCTCAATTGTAAGTGTCTCTATTGTGCTTATTTTTTTATGTGTGTGTATGTGCTGTTCATACTAGGCTTTCCACTCTGACATTTATAAATACTTTGTAGGGATATTTACTTCTCATTTAGTCGTGCAAAAGAAGGAAAAATATATTTAAATTAAAAATTAGCTAACTTGGGGCTGGAGTGGAGCTCCGCGGTTACGGTGCTTGCCCAGCATGCACAGGTATATAGGTTCAAATCCCAGTACCTCTCACCTCTCTCTCTCTCTCTCGCTCACTCTCTCTCTGTCACTGTCCTCTCTTTATTAAAAAATAATTAGCTAACTTTCCTCACATCTCAATCTGATATTTTATTTCATTTGTAACATGGGACTCTCATATGAAAATATGTTTAATATAACAAATCATGCTTTCAAAGGATAGTTGATAAAATGAGATATTCAGATAATAATAGTAGGTTAAAAAATAAAAATGTGGTGTGATTTCAGTTCAGTAAAACCATATATACTTTTTGTGTCTCAAATCTTAATAGTTGGGACCAAATAGAGTTCAGGAATAAACCCAAACATGTATGATCAATTATATTACACAAATGTACAAGTTATTCAATAAAGCAAGAACAAACTTCTTTAAAAAATGATTGTATATCAATTGGACTGCCACAGGACAAAGATCAATTAAAAAATGGAAGAATATTTGACCTGACACCTTATAAAAAGTAACTAATGGATCACAAATTGTGAAATCTAAAATTGTAAAATTTATGAAAGAAAATATACAGAAAATCATTATAATTTTGAATTGGTCAAAGATTTCCCTCAAAGACCCCAAAATATAAATTGATCAATTGGGCTCCATCAAAGTCAAAAGTTTTGTTTAAAAACTGATAATATAAGTCACCGATTGGGACAAATATTGAAAAAACAATATACAAAAGACTCTCAATAATCAATATAAAGCAAGAGACAACCCAATAAAAGATAGGAGTAGAATTTTAACCAATTTCACTGAGGAAGACTTCTACTGATAATAGGATAAGAGAGAAACTCAAGAAAGCATACTGTCAACATCATTTGTTCTTACAGAAATAAAAATCTTAACTGTAACAAGACACCACTACATATTCATTGGAAGGGCCCATATTAAAATAAAAAACTGACTTAGTATACAAAACGCTGGCAAGGATGAACAACAACTGGATCTCATATATTGCTGATGGGAATTCAAAATGTCACAGACTCTATGCATAGATGTTTGGCAATATTTTGCGAAGTTAAACATGTACTTACCTGCCATGTGACTTGGAAGCAGTAGTCGTTTAAGCATTAATGCAATGGAAATGAAGAAATATCTGCACAAAAAATCCCTACAGAGGAATGCTCTTAGCAGCTGCCCTTTAGCTGCCAAAAAGAAGAAACAAAGCAATGTCCATCTACTGGTGAACAGATTAACACATCATGATACATCCATACAATGAAATTCCACCCAGCAATAAAAAGAAAAAGCTATTGATTCTCACAGAAACATGGATTCCTTCCAAAAGCATTATGTTAAATTAAATAAGCCAGACCCAAAAGGCTGCATATTGTATGCTTGTTTATATGGCACTCCAGAGAAAGCAAAGCTAGATGGAAAATAATGAGTTCAGCAGTTGCCAGGGGCTCAAGAAAAAGGGATGACATTAACTCTGAAAAAATGCAAGAAAACTTTTTGGAGTTATTAAAACAGTCTATATCTTAAAAGTAGTGGTGGTTCTGTGATTTATAAATTTATCAAAGTTTGTAGCAGAGTACGCCTGAAAGGTGTGTGAAAATTCTGTCTTGATCAATTGAAAGTCAATATTACTAATTTCCAGGTGATAAAATTTTCTTCTATTTGCCGTTTTATAAGTTCTAAAATTACTTAAAGTAGTTAAAATATTTATGCACTGGAAAAATATCTTTTGTCCATATTGTAGAATAATTCTATTGTGAGTCGAATCTGAAGCAGGCTGCACAGTGCTGGCTGCTTGTCCAATACATCTGCTATAGATGGAGAGAGTAAGTGAAATTTCTTTGGGAGAGTTCAGGAACCGTATTTAGAAACAATGAATAGGGATACCAGAATGTAGAAAAATGCGAGAACTGTCCAAAGTTCAGTGTGTATATGAGCCATGAGCAATCTCTTCTTCAACACTTCCTCTTAAAATTAGCAGCTGCATTCCCTTGCATTGCTGAGAGGACAAGAAAGTAAACAGAACATAATAATCCAATTTTTAGAATAAGAAAAAAAGGATTCTTTTCTGTGAAGCCTGAAATTTCCTGAGAATAGAAGTAATGGCTTTTGGAAATTATCAAAGACTCATTTACTATGGGAGGTCACCAGAGTTCAGTGGCAGGTTCTCAGACTCATATATATACATAAGATCAATCATACAACAGTAATGGTGAGACCAATGTTAGTGTAGCACAACGGACAGTGTAGATGATGAATGGGACGGTCA
Organism: Aplodontia rufa; assembly: GCA_004027875.1. NCBI lineage: Eukaryota > Metazoa > Chordata > Mammalia > Rodentia > Aplodontiidae > Aplodontia > Aplodontia rufa. The sequence continues at coordinate 26,182 of PVKS010011606.1, read as the reverse complement.
GGAGAATGCCCAACTGAAAGCATCTGCGCTGAACTTTTTAAACACTCCACACTTTAAACAAAACATTTCTTGCTTAATAGGCCACTGGATGCCCTTTTGGCTTACTAATTTGTATATCACAAACAAAAGCAGGAGGATTCTGTATTCTCACTTTTTATGCACTGTTGCTCAGAAATACATTGCATCATCCAAATGGAGGATCTTTTCTGAAATAGTAATTTTAAATAGTATCAAGTTTATACAAATCATTCAGTAAGAAATGAAATATCGCATAAATGTCTGTTTTCAAAACTCAGCACCCCCACTGAGCTTTGTGTCCAAGAGTCAGATACTTTAAAATATCCTACATATTTACTTGCATGTTTATAAATAATGCATTTTATATTGTATTAGTGACTTAACAATTTGGTCTATTACCTATTACTGATAATCTATCAATTTTCTCTTTTCCTACTGCCAACCTATCTCTTCTAGCAGGACTATTTGCTCTACATGCCAGATACAGTTTCCTTCTTGAGACTATTCTTTTCGGCTCTTCTGAGTCACCCCTTGGCTTTTCATATCTTATCTTTCTTAATTTATTCCCTGGTTTTATTGAGTTATATAGTATTCAGTAGCTTCCCATATTAAAGTATATAAGAAATCAATTATTTGAATGCTCATATATGTCTTGACATCTGACTCATAGTTTATCAAGATATAGGAATTCTAGGAAGAAGTTGTTTTTTCTAGAAATATTCTATCACCTGTAAGACATTGCTCTACTATCTTCTAAAGTTCAGATGTCTCATGTAGAAGCATTATTTTTCTTCTTTAGAAACTTAAAATATTTTATCTTTAAAGTTCTGGCAATTCTTGAAGATTTACTTTGATATGAGCATTAAATTTTCTTCTATTCACTGTACTGAGCACTCACAGGATCATAGCATTGTAAAAAATTATTGTGTATGCAAATATAGAAAATTATGTTCTTAGATAATTGCACTTTCATTTTGTTGTTGTTGTTGTTGTTCTCTCAGGAGCTACTATTAGATTGAATCTATGAATAAGATTTTAGAATTGCTCCTCTTGGGGGCTGGAGCAGTAGCTCAGTGGTTACAGTGCTTGCCTGGCATGCACAAATACACGGGTTTAAACCCCAGCACCACATACACAAATAAGTGTCAGAACAACAGAAGCCATGTGTAAAACTCAATAAAAATTGATTCTCTCTCTCTCTCTCTCTCTCTCTCTCTCTTATTGTCCTTCTCTCTTTAAAAAAAAAGAAAAATACAAAAGGATTCACAAATAAACACAATAGCCCAACATTAAAAATCCAAAGACAAAGAGAAATTATGTAAAATAGCTAGAGAAAAGGAAGTCATCATATACAAGGAAAGAATAGGATTAATACCTGACTTCATATTAGAAGTAGTTAAGCCCACAAAGAGGGAAGAGAAAAACTTACCCAAGCAAGTTTCATCCAGAATAACTTTCACAACAATAGCTATGTAGAGACATTACCAGTTCAACACAGAAAAAGAAAATCATAATTATCAGACTGGACTCATGTGAAATACTGAAAAAAGATGCTGAAACTGAAAAAATGCTAGTAATGTATAAATACAATTGTTCACTTTCTCCTATTAACATCTTTACAAAAGATTATAAACAGCAATATTTATAACACACAAATCAGGTTTGCATCATCTCCAAGCATAACAGATGACAACAGGAGGAAAAAAGGAGAAGGAGAAAAAGGAGACCTATCACAGCAAAGCTGCCATAATTTAACTAGAATTACATCAGTGTTATTTTAAAGTAAAGTGTAATAAGTGAAAATAAGCAACAGTCTCTAGAGCAACTCTTAATTATGATGGGCTAATTAAATTAATTAATTAATTAATTAATAACAGAAGGGATATCACTAGAGTAGAACAAGGAGATCTGGGAGGAAAGATGGGAGGGATGGGGGAGTCACAGAGGAATAAGTTTGACCAAATTATATTATAAATGTGTGAATGTGGTACAATGAAACTTACTATTATATATTGTTATGCACCAGTACAGAATTTCCAAATATACAGTACAAAGTTAAAAGAATGAATTAAAATGTGCACTTGAGCACAAATGAAGATAATAAAGTGAAGAAAGAAATGAAAAAGTAATATAGGACATATGCAAAACTATAATAAAAATAAAAGATATACATCTAAAAGTGAATGAGACATTTAGACAGAAAACCACAGATGATGCAGAAAATTTAATCATCAACACTCTGAGTCAGCTTGACTTATTTCATAGCATACAATATTCAACAACAACAGAATGGATTATATTCAATGGTGCATCATGAGACATAAAACAAGCCTCAAATAAATATAAAAAATAGTAAAATTTTACAACACAATAAAATGAGAGATAAATAATAAAAAACTGTGGGTAATCCCCACATATTTGTATATTAAATAATATACTTCTTTATAATCCATGAGTAAAAGAATATATGTGGAAAATGGAAAAATAATTTTATTTGAATAAGAATAAACTAAAATATAAGTTAATAGTTGCAACACATACAATTAAAGAAATTCATGTCTTTATGTGTTTATATTAATAAAATTGAAAGTTGTCAAATCAAAATTATAAGCATTCACTTAAGAAACTAATATGGGAATAGAAAACTGAACCTAATCTGGGCACTCCAATAATACCAGCAACTGAAGAGGCTGAGGCAGGAGGATCAAAGCCAGTGTCAGTAACTTAGCAAGGCCCTGTCTCAAAATAAAAAAAAAAAATTAAAAAGTTCTGGAGATGTGGCTCAGTGGTTAAGCACCCCTAGGTTCAATCCCTGTTAAAAAACAGGAAAAAAAGGAATAAAACTGAACCAAAATTAAGCAGAAATAAGTAAATAATGAATATTAAAGGGGAAATCAATGATATAGTAAAGAAGAAAAAATAGAATCAAAGAATTCAAAAGGTGGTTCCTAAAAGATGAACATAATTGTCAAACTAACTTAGAGAAAGATAGAGAAAGTTAAAAATCACCAAACTCGGCAATGAAGGAGGTAGTTATTATTGATTTATAGAAACTAACAAGATAATGGGAACATATATAATTATAAATCAACAAATTACCCAAAAGTGATAAAATGAACACATTATTAGAAAGACACAATTTCAAAACTCAACTGAAGAAGTAGAAACTTTGAACAAATCTATATCTAGTAAAAAAAATAGAATTTATTAAAATTCTGTCCACAAAGAAAAATCCAGGTCCAGACAGAGTACTGACCTTATGAAATTATCATTTATCTAAAGAAAAAATGTTACCAGTCCTTCACAAAGTCTTTCAGAAAATAGAGGAGACAATATTTTCTACCTCATCTTGGTCAATTTCTGTGATATGGAAACCACAGCTATGAAAAAACAAAAAATTTTTACCAGATGATACCAAATCAAATCTGCAACATAGAAAAGACGTTTTCAAACAAGACCAAGTGAAGGTTATACCAAAAAAAAATTAATGTAATTCAAGTATTAACAATATAAAATATTATATTTTCAATGAAAAATGCATTAAACAAAATAAAACTGCTGTTCATGATAAAATCTCTCAACAAGTGAGGACTAAAAGGGAATCTCCTATAGATGGGCGCCTTTGGAAACCTACAATGAGGTTCTCAGTGGTGACAGATTCAGTGAGCTTGTCCGTTCTTTCCACTTTTTTCCAAATTTAAGTACTGTCATAGCAGTAAGACAAAAAATAAATATAAAACATCCAGAGTGTAAAGAAATGAAACACTTTCTCTGAAGATTTTATTGTATTTGTGTGCACGAATGCTGCACACACACAGACACACGATTTAATAGAACCGACAATCAAGTTCAGCAATGTTGCAGAATATAAAAGCAGTGGTATTTCAAAACACTATCAATGAATTATTATAAAATGAAATTAGGGAAAAGTATTCAAAACAGGTTTTTCAAACTTAGAAAAAATGTAATGCAGGATATGTATGTAGAAAACTATGAAACACTAATAATTAAAATAGAAGAATGTCCAAATAGATATCTCATGTTCATTGAGAGTGTCAGCATTATTATGATGGAAATTCTCCCAATGCTAATCTGTACAATGTAAGCACTTTCCAAATAACATTGGACTGTTTTTTCTAGATATTGACACCTTTATCTGAAAATGTATTTACAAATAGAAAGGATAGGAAATAACTAAAACAATTTTGAAAAAGAAGAAGAAAAAGAAGCTGTAGTACCTACTACCTCATAATCAAAACAGAGTAACACTGGAATAATAAGAGGTTATAGATAACAAAATGGAACTGAAAGTCTGAAATAAATAGAATTGTCAATTGGCTTTTGACAAAGATTCTAAGGAAACTCAATAGAGAAAAAGAGTATGTTATAACAATGGTCTAGGACAATTGAGTCTCCACATGCAAACATACAAATACACACAATTACCCCACACTAAGGCAAACACTAACTCAAAATGAAGTACAGAATTAAAAGTCAGATCTAAAATTATAAATCTTCTGAAAGACATGGTAGGAGAGAAATTTCATGACCAAAAGTAACTTACAGAATTCTGAAATATCATAATTCACAAAAGGAAAATCAATTGATCAATCGGACATCAAAATTAGAATATTGAAAGCTCAAGCTACACACAAAACAAAATGAAAAACAAACGCAAGTTCAGAGAAAATGTTTCAATTAAAAAATGGACTTTAATCCAAATTATATATAGAATTTACTAAAAGACAAAGAAACTTTGTAAAAGATTTAAACATGAGATATCCACCAAATCATATATATAAAAATTATATGAAGAAATTGTTCATAATTGTTAATCTTTAGTTAATTATAAGTTAAAATCCCATTGAGTTATCATTATCCTCCTGCTTGAATGATGATGTAATTAAAAAGACAGAAAATTAGCAATTGGTGAAAACATGAATTTTGCTTTCATTGCTGATGTGAATATAAATGATAAATTTACTTTGTTAAATATTTTGGTAAACTTATGGCTCAGAAACTCTACTCTCATCTATCTTCCCAAGAGTAATGCAAATATATGTCCTCACAGACTTGTGTACAGATCCTTCCAGCAAAATTATTTGTAACAATAAAATGCTGGAAATAATTCAAATGTCCATTAAATGGTTAAAAGTTAAACAAAATGTGGAATATTGCTACAATATGTATTATTCAAGAATATGAAACAACAGATTACTCATGTGTGTTACAATATTGATGAATCTTAATAATCCATTTTGTTGCATCGTCCCAAATGTTAGGCACCCATATAAACTTAAAATGATCAACAAATACACCAGTAATGCTAACTTTGAAATAATTATTACTCTTTTTAAAGGTCTGTTCTTTTAACACATTAGGTGAATATTTGAAAAAAATGTAGTTTATATATATATAATGTTTATATACGTATACGAATATGTATATAAATAATATGTAAGGGTCTGTAGCTTGGCAGTTACAGACCTTGCCCAGCATCTGTGAATACACGGGTTCAAATCCCAGCACCCACAAACACAACTAAGTGTCAGAGCAATGAAAGCCATGTGAAAAACTCAATAAAAATCGATTCTCTCTCTCTCTCTCATTGTCCTTCTGTCTTAAAAAATAAATAAATAATATGTAAGCTGTTGATCATGATTTTTAACCTATTTTAGTGCACCTGTGTCGATTTCATTAAAATATTCAGAGAATTGAAAACTTGGGATTTGACAGGCTAAAAACATGCTAAGTAAAAGAATGCAGACACACTAATCTACATATTGTAATATTCCATTTACATGAAAGCCCATAAAAGGCAAAGCTGTTCAGATAGAAAGCTCATCCATTTGTCTGAGACTAATGGTGGAAACAGGGATGGACTTCAACTTGGCTCAAGGTAGCATGTTAGAGTAATGAAAATGTTCTAAAACTGGATCACAATGATGTCTGTAAAACTTTATATATGCATCTTGAAAATATTGAATTAAGCTCTTACAGTGTGTGTGAACTGGCAATATATTATTTATATACCCCAAAAACTATAAAAAGAAAAAAATATTTATATCAGCATCAGTTATTTTCAAATTTAAGAATTCTGAAAAAAGAGAAAGTAGATCTCTAACAGTATTAAAAGAAAAAAACCTCACTTTGCTTTTTTATACCTTTTCATTGCCTTGTTTAATGCTAATCATAAAGATATTCAGATTTTAGTGGCAGCAGGCAGGAGTGTCTACTAAGTAGATCTGACGTTTCTTTTCTACATTTATTCCTTACTCCTGCCTTTTTCCAGCATGTCTTGTTGAGGGTCTCAGAGCTATCAGTTCTAGAGAGAGAATTTCATGAAGTGTGTTCCACCAAATATTAGAGAATATTATTGCTCCTCTTCACAATCTCAAGACATTTTAAGGACCAATGAGTTTGTGTACCAGTGGATAAAAATAAATAGGTTTCATTACTGCAGAGCCTCTCAGAATACTTAGGATGTTATTGTAATTTTGTTTTGCTTTTACAAAACATAGGGAGTTACATGATCTCATGCAATCAATCAGAGACCCACCAATACCAACTTCAGTGATCAATTTCAGAGCCCAAGCATATTACAGAGTTATTGTGCATAGCCTGCAAAAAAGACAAAAGAGAGAGAAACAGGTACAAAGAGGGCAGATACACTGAGGATATCTCAGAAATTTTCAATTACCAGGTATTGAAATAGAAAATGTAACTTTTGTCTGTATTTCCCTATTCAAAGCTCCATCACGTGATCTCATTTAACTACAAGAGAGTGTAGAAATGTAGTCCAACACTAGGCATATGAACAGGAGGAGAAGATGTGATAGATACCTAGCCAGCATCCTTTTTAAAATGAGCGACTTACACCGGATGCTTAGGTTTGCACAGTCCATGGACTACGATTAGCGGAATATGACTGCTGAGACACACCTCTTCTGTGGAGGAATATAATGTACCTGACATCATTTCTTCAAATTTTTACAACTACCGTTCATCATCTGAGACTTTTATCCTCTACTAGCTATATTTTTGAAACATTTTTCCAAAACTGCCATATAAAATTATCCTATGGGGAACAAAAAAATTAAAGTATTTGGAAAAAATTCTCTAAATATGCAATGTATTCATACAACCTACATTTTCTTTAGGTTGCTTCTTTATTAGCATGACTAATGTTTATGGAGTATTTCATAGTTCTCACATAACTTTTACAGACAGAATTCTATCTAATCTTCATTCTTTCTGTGGAGGGTTTATATTATTAAACACATATTAAAATACAGTAGATTTTGATGGACAGTATACTTTCCTTTGATGCTGAGAGGCTGCATGATGTATTTTAAGGATAGTCTCATAGGAGCCCTTGGTACAATTTTAAATTGGATAAGACTGGGAAGAGTTCATCTCAATCACTCAGTGGCAATATTGAGAACTTGACTTTTTGAAATATAATCTGATTCCAAAAGGAAGAACATACTTAAAATAAGTTCATTATATAATGTCCTCAAATTCATGGAGTACTTTCAGGTCCCTAGACTAATTGCCTAGATTATAGAGAGGTTTTGAAATCAAATTGTTATCTCTGTATAGAGCTTTTTTATATTTTAAAGAAAAAGAGAGAGGGACAGTGAGAGAGTGAGAAAGGAACAATTTTTTTCATGTGGCTTTCGTTGCTCTGACACTGTTGTGTACATGGTGCTAGGGTTTGAACCACATCCTTGTGCATGCCAGGCAAGTATTATAACTGCCAAGCTACTGCTCCAGGCCTCCTGTATGGAGCTTTAAATCTAATTTGATTATTAGAATCTGCTTGGGTAAGATCAAATAGAATAAAGAGACACTTGTGTTAATGTCAAATGAGAGTGACAATAAGTACAGCGAGTAAGATTTGTAGTTATGCCCAGGTTGCAGCAATCAGAAAAGGCTCCAAGAGGCTATAGGATTGAGCAGAGATGAGAAAATCCTTTAGGAGACTAGGAAGAGAGAGAAAAAGTAGGACCATCAAGGCACAGGTCACACACGGACCTAGGGAAATAGCAGTGGATATCCAAACTGTAGTGTGTGGGTATTCTCTCCTGAGCAAGACTTAAGAAATTAGAGAAGATAAGGTTAGAGCAGAAACAGATATGGAGGTCCCTGAAAGCCAAGAAAAAATGTTTGGAATTTTCATATTGACTGTGAGGGCCAATTATTTCCATTTCTGAAGTTATTCTATTTATTTTTATCCTCTCACTAGAAATAATCTCTCTGTTTACTACAACTTAAAAACAAAAAAAGGCAGTCAGCATGTGATCTGTGCTCAATACATGCTGCCCATCTGAGTGAGTACCATTTAAGGTTTCTAGGCAGTCTAATTCCCTAGATAATATAGATTAATTTATAAGGGTAATTTATAACAAGGGCAGAATGGACCTATTTATTGAGAGACTACACAAAACAAGTCAATCAGAAAGCTGACATAATAATTCAAGCATGAAGGAAGGTGGTAGCAGCTGACCATAAGAATTTCACTTTGGGTGGCTCCGTGGCTCGGTGGTTACGGCGCTTGCCCAGCATGCGCAAGTACACGGGTTCAAACCCCAGCACCCACGTACGCAACCAAGTGTCGGAGCAATGAAAGCCATGTGAAAAACTCAATAAAAATTTATTCTCTCTCTCTCTCTCTCTCTCTCTCAAAAAAAAAAAAAAGGAATTTCACTTTGGGGTGGGGATGAAGATTTCAAATAGAAGACAAACATCACTGACGTAAAGGTAGTTAAGAACTGAAGGGCAAATAAGCACATACAGAATGGCCAATTAATGACTCTGAGTATCTGTTTCCCCATAGAGGCAACAAGGACACTGGCAAAAATTACCACAGTTCATGGTTTTAGCACTATGAAAATTAATCAAATGCTTAAAATTTTTAGAAGATTTTATTCAAGAATGGTGCTGTGACTTGTCCTGTTTCCATCTGCTGTTCCCAGCTCAGCAAATGGTGCTGAAATTCAAAATTCACAACCACTGTAGCCATGATAAATAATAGCCAAGAGTCCCTAAAAGAGAAGCTCACCAGGGGTACCAGGGCTCCCAAGCCTCACTTCTAGAAAATGTCAGCTATTTAGTGTCTGGAAATTCTCTGGAAAATCTCTTCACAGGATTCTTCTGTACAGGACCAAACTCAGAGTGTTCTCAGTGTGAAGAAAGCCTTATACCCAGGGGTAGGTCAAAAATACCCAGGAATTGTGCAGTGTCAGTTTACCCAAGGTGACAAAAACAATTTGGAGCAAAGAAGAGACTATATTTAAAAATTAAACAAAAAAAAAAAGGAAATTTTTCAGATTTGAGGTATCCATGGGGAGCTTTGTAATTTTGAAATATTCGTTAAAATCTAGAAGGTTACATGTGTATGCTCTGGAAGGTCCTAAGAAGGCCCTGAACTCTTACCTCTGGTTGACTTCAAGCTCTTGAGCAAGCAGAAAGTGATGAAAAGACAGAGTTGTGAAGTACTAGTGTGCTGAAGTTTTGTCTCAACACCAAAGCAAAGTCCCTACAAGTGGGACATTTGTTAGTTCAAGGAATTTAAATTTATCTGCCCAATCATCAGCTGACCATAGCAAATTGAGAACACAGTTCAGTTGGTGCACATAACAAAGAATAGAGACTTTACATAATTCATCTAGAAAAGTTACTAAATAAATAATGACAATAAAAGAGTTTGAGAAAGGGAAGACCTGATCACTGGAGTGGCCACACTATATTATATTATTATATAAAATGTTCAGTTTAAAAAACATCCAGATCATCAAGCCACAAGAAAGTATGACTCATACACAGGGGAAACGTAATCAATAGAAATTAACCTTGAAGAAGTTGTTATGGCTGGATATTAGGTATCCTGAAATCTCCTGTTAATGCAGGAATATTCACAGGAGAAATGATGAGATTATGTGAGCTGTAACCTAAACAGTTCATCCTAGTTTTAATGGACTGACTGGGCGGTAACTTTAAGCAGTTGGCGGGGTGGGGTGGGGTGGGGGGGGGGGGGGTGGAGGAGGCGGGTCCCTAGGATCATGCCTTAGAAGTGTGCATCTTCCCTGTGACCTGTTCCACCTTCTGCCTCTCTCTCTGGTTCCTGATCCTACTATGCTGGGCCCTTCCACCATAACATGCTGCCTCACTCAGGCCCAGAGCAATGGACTGGCTGTCTATGTACTGAGATCTCAGAAATAGTGAGCCCCAAATAAACTTCTCCTTCTCTAAATTGTTCTTTTTGGGTATTTTTGTCAAAGCAACAAAAAAGCTGAATAAACTGAAGTCCGTATTTTGGACTTAATAGAAAAATATTTTAAGTTAGATATCATATAAATACATTTAAAGAACTAAGGGAAATTACAACTAAATGATTTTAAAAATATGAGAATGATATATTACTAAATATTAGCAAAGAAGAAGAAATTACACAAATGAAAAAACAGAAATCAAGTTAAAAAGTATAAGAGTAAAATATTTACTAGCATGGTTCAAAAGAAATTTTGGACTGATGGAATAATGATTCCGTGAACATGAGAGCAGGTCAACTGAGATTCCACTCTGAGAAACAGAAGGAAACTGAGTGAAAAAGAAAAAATAATTGAAAGGAACCACAGAAATCTGCTATGAATCTTATGAAAGATCAAGACAGAGAGGACAAAGAGAAAAAGAAAAAATAAGTATTTGAAGAGCTAATGGCTAAAATCTCCAGAAACTGATGAAAACTATTAATCTGCACATCCCAAAAGCTCAATGAACACCAAGGATGAAATGCTTGAAGAAAACTGACGAAAAAGAAGACAAAGATATTATCTTTAAAGAAGAAATGCAAATTAGCTTATTATGTACAAAGTACATTATTGTGACCATATTAATGGTTGACATCTTATGGAAACTCATAGATGTCAGGAGCTAAGGGATACACATTCAAAGACTCCAGAGAAAACAAAACAGGACAACCGGTAATTGTGCATCCAGCAAAATCAAGCTTTAAAAATGAAAGAGATAATTAAACGTTTCCAAATTCAAAAAATGAAATAAATTATTAATAGCATAGTTTCCCTACCTCTCAAAATATCAAAACAAAAAAAATAGGAAGAAGGAAGGAAAGAACATGAAAGAAAAGAAAATACCCTTCATATTAACATGAAAAGATACCAGTCACTTGAATCCATATGAAGTAAGGAGCACCAGGAAAGGGAACCACACGGGTAAGAGTAAAGACATGATAAATGTCTGTCTGTACTCTTTACTTCTCCTACCTTATTTAGAGGATAAGTTCATGAAGCAGTAATTGCAATGCCATGTTGGTAAGCTTATAATGCAGAAAGATGCAATTTATATGGCAAAAATAACAAAGGAACAGCTATATTGGAAAAATATTTCATACATACTATTGATATAAATATTAGTCTGAGCTAGATTATTTTAAAGTTAACATTGTCATGCCCAGGGCACCCACTAAGAAAATAATCACACACACACACACACACACACACACACACACAGAGTAATTAAAAACAGTAGAAATTATCTAGTAAGCACAAAAGAAATAGCAATCAAGGAATAGAGGAACAAGAAAGTCAAAAGACATATAGAAATAGAAACTTAAAATGTCAGACATAAATCCTACTTTATCGGTATTGTATTAAAGGCAAGAGTATCATATGTTTCACACAAAGGCAAGATATTGTCAGAATTAATTTTTAAAATGTATTATCCAACACTATATCATATACAAAAGTTACAGTTTACATTCAAAGTCACAAATAGGTTGAAAGAAAAATATGTGGGAAGATAAGTCATGCAAACAATTACCAAGGAAAGCTGTAGTGACCATATTAATAATAGCAGACCAAAAAATCAGGAATGAAGTGTCTGCATGGATATCAGATGAAAGTAGAGTTTAGGACAATTTTTATTAATAATGATAAGAATGCACAACTATAGAGCATTCTGCCCTTTCAAAAAGCATGGGGAATATTCTAAAGAAGCAAGCATATGTTAGGCTATAAACTAGCTTTAATAAATGTAAAGTGATGGAAATCATAAAAGTATGCTCTCTGATCACAGTGGAATGAAATTAGATAATGATGATCAAAAGAAATTTAGGTGTTCACAAACATGTGCATATTATGTAATCATTATAAACAACCAATGTGTCAAAGAAGGAAACAAAAGGGAAATTAGAAAATATTTTAAGATGGATATAAAACCACACAAACACAGTACACCAAGACTCATGGAATACAACCAAAGTGGTGATCAGAGAGGAATTTATAAACACCTAATTTAAAAAATAAGAAATATCTTAAGCCAATAACCTAAAATTTCGTATTAAGAACTAAAATTAGGGGGGCTAGATCAGTGGATTGGCGGTTACAGCACTTGCCCAGCATGTGCAAGTAAGTGAGTTTGAACCCCAGCACCATATGCACAATGAATTCTCAGAGGAATGAAAGCCACATGATAAACTAAATAAAATTGTTTCTCTCAATCTCTCTGTCACTGTTCCTCTCTGTTAAAAAAAAAAAGGAACTAAAATTAGAAGAGAAAACTAAACCTAGACCAAGTAAATACAAGGAAGTTAAAAACACTATAATAGAACAGAAAGTGTTAAACAGGAAAAATAAAGAAATATGAAATTTGACTCTTTAAAGACACTAGTGATATTGACAAACTTTAACTAGATTGAAAAAGAAAAATCAAAATAATGAAATCAAAATTGAAAGAACAAACATCACAGCCAAACTTCCAAAAATAAAATTATTAAAAGGGTTCATTATGAGCAATCCCATTCCCAGAAATTACGTATCTTCGTTAAAATTGGTAAGTTCCTAGAAAAAGCACAAGCTACTAACACTGGCTCAATAAGAAATTTAAAAAATCAAAATAAGCCTATGACAAAGAATTCAATTAATTTAAAAATGCCCCACAAAGAAAAATTCAGGGAAGGTGATCTAATTGGTACATTCTACCAAATGATTTTTTAAAATTAATACCTATTATTTGCAAATTAAAAGAAAATAAATGAAAAAGGAACACTGCAGAAGTCAAAGACAACACAACTGAGGAAACTAGAGAATATTAATTCTTATGAGTACAAACATGAAAGCTAATAAAATATTAGTGCACCAGAAACAGTAACATAGAAAGTCTTATTCTCTGAGAGAAAGTGTGATTTATCCCAGTGATGCATAATGGCTTAACATTCAAAGACCAAGGCAATAAACTCTACTAATAGAATATTCATAGCAAAATGACAAAAGCCACCAGTTTATCTCAGTAGATATGAAGAGAACCTTGATAAAACTTAACATCCCTTTGTAATAAAAGAAGTCAAGAAACTAGAATGGCAAGAAACCTCCTCAACCTGATTAAGGGCATCTATGAAAACCTGACAGCCAGCAGTGTATTCCACAATGTAAGGATAAGTGATTTCCACCTAGGATGAAGAACAAACATGTCCACTCCAGCCACTTCTCAACATTCTAGTGAAGGCTCTACCAGGACTGGTAGACCAGAAGAGTAAAAAACAAAGGTATCCAAATGAGAATAGAGAAGAGAGATACAAAACTTTTCAATTCAGAGAGAACATGATTTTGTGTACAGAAAACCCTTGGAATTACATGTTTAAACTATCAGAACTAATAAACAATATCATCAGTTTGCAGAAAAAAGATCATCCTACAAAAACCAATTTCCATACACTACAAATAAACTCCAAAAATAAAATTAAGAAATTTATAATTTCATTTTCAACATCTGTGAAAATGAAAACTATCAGGACACTCCTGAAGATCCCATGCCTGGAACCTGCCCCACCACTATCTAGGCTCAGGACTCAAGCCCAGGTCCTGACAGCCATGCAGGACTCCCTGAAGACCCCACACCCAGACCCTGCCCAGCCACCACACATACTTGCCAGGTCCAGTTATATTGGACCCATTCATACGAACAATGATCCCAGGACCCAACATGGCCACCCTGCATCTACAGTACCCTAAGATCTAGGTAAGCACATCCACCACTTAGTTTCAACAACCCAGAGGACTTCCTATAACCCCACCAGGTTACAGTTCAAAGTCCTGAATCCTATATCCAAAAGATGTAGCAAAACAAGGCTGCAGGAAGAAGGTGATCATCAGAGAGATGATGTATGATCCAACACTTTGACCTGCAAGGAAGAAACACCCAGAAACCTGCCTTACTTCCACACAATTCAAGGTGCCAGAAGAATTTCAAAGATTAATAATCAACATATAAGAACATAATTCCTCTACCAAGGAAGCCATGGACAGGGAGTGGAATGAAAACCTAGAAAAAAAATTATCAATGCTCTGATTACTAAAAGGAACAATGAACTAAAAGATTTAATGAAAGACCTATGGGAGAAAACTCAAGAGATTAAAAACTCTATTATCAAAGAAATAAACATACTGAAAAAGGAAGTAACAGAGCTGAAATCTACTGCCAATCATATCAGAGGAACAATGGAGAATTTAATAACAGATTACTTCTATAGAAAACAGGATCTCAGCTCTTGAAAAAAAGAACTTCCAACAACAAGAATACACTGAGCAAGCTTGAACATGGAGATGATAAAAAAGAAAAAAACACACAGAATACGAGCAGCATTTTCAAAATGTCTGGGACAAAATAAGAAGAAACAATGTAAGAGTAATTGTGATATAAGAAGAAATCAAAATGCAAATGAATGGCATAAAAAATATTCTAATGAAATAGTTAATGAAAAATTTTCCCATATTAGAATAGAGTCGGGAAGCATAGAAGACACCCAATAGGCCTAATGAAATGAGAAGCTCACCTAGAAATCATAATATTCAAAATGTTTAACAGGGAAATCAAGGAAAGAATATTAAAAGCTTCAAGAGAGAAACACCAAATCCCATTCAGAGGCAAACGAATAAGTATCATTTCTGACTTTTTCAGCACAGACTCTAGAAGCAAGAAGATCCTGGAAGGAAATCAGTCAGTGTCTCAGTGACCACCACATGCCACCAAGATTACTATACCCAGCAATACTCCTCTTCAAATTTCATGGAGAAACAGGAAGATTTCACAATTAGTTCAGGCATGTAGCATTCATCAACAGAAAACCAACATTACAAAGAACCATCAAGGATAAACTCCAGATAGAATATGAATCAAGCAATCGTCAAAAACCACAAACAAAAGAAATTCACTAAACGAACATACTATCAACAGACAATCAACACAGTACAGAACACTCTAATAAAACATGATAACTATGAGTCACAAACACAGAACCATTCTAATATTGAATGTGAATGGTCTCAATGCACCAATCAAAAGACACTGATTAACAGATTGCGTAAAAAAACAAAATTCAATAATATGCTGCTTTTGGATACCCACCTTACAGCTAATGATATCCATAGATTGAATGTGAAAGGATGGGAAAAAAATTTTACTAGGCATATGGCCCAAGAAAGCAGGCTGGTGTTGCAATAATTATATGTGACAAAGTAGATTTCAAACAAAAGCTAATCAGAAGAGATGAAGAAGGCCATTACATTCTAGTAATGGGAACAATATAACAGGAAAATATAACCATAGAAAATATACACTGTCCAAACACCAATACTCCAAACTATGTGAAAAAATTACTCCATGACATAAAACTACCTGTAGATCTTGACACAATAATACTAAGAGACTACAATACTCCTCTCTCATCAATAGATAGATCATCAAAGCAAAAAACAATAAAGAGATCTCCATCCAAAATAACTTCATAAATCAAATGCACTTAACAGATATTTATAGAATATTCCACCCCAAATTGTCTGAATATACCTTCCATTCAGTTGTTCATGGATCCTTCTCCAAAACAGATCATATTCAGTTCACAAAGGAAATCTCAGCAAATACAAAAAAATAGATATTATTCTATATATCTTATCAGACCATGATGCCATGACCCTAGCAAGTAACAGTAAAAATTATAACAGAAAACACATATATATGGAAATAGATTAATATCCTATTAAATGAAGAATAGACCCAAGAAGACATGAGGGCAGATATCAAGAAATTCTTGGAAGTAAGAATGAGGACACAACACATTGAAATCTCTGGGACAGCATGAAAGCATTCTTAAGGGGAAAGTTTATAGTTCTGAGTGTCTATATTAAAAACCAGGAGAGATCTCAAATGAATAAGCTTATTCTGCACTTCAAATCCCTACAAAAGGAAGAACAATTTAAGCCCAAAATCAGCAGAAGATAGGAAAAAATTAATACCAGAGCTGAAATCAATGAAATTGAGGACAAAAGAAAGAGAAAAAAGAATCAATGAAACAAAGAACTAGTTCTCTGAAAAAATGAATAAAAATGACAGACCACCTCTACATAATCTCATTAAAAAGGAAGGAATTGAAGCAAACCAACATAATCACTAATGAAAAGGAGCAATCACCAATGACCTCACAGAAATCCAACAGATTATCAGAATATATTTTGAAAAACTATACTCCTCTAAATTACATCCGAATTGGACAAATTTCCATTACATATACAGTATCCTCAAACTAACACAGGATAATATTGAAAACCTGAACAGTCAAATAACAGGCAAATAAAATCGATATAGCCACTAACAGCTTTCCAAAGGAGAAAAGCCCAAGAGCTGATGGATTCTCCACTGAGATTTACACACTTATAAGGAGGAGCTAACAGTTCTTATTAAGCTATTCCAAGAAAATGAACAGGAGAGAATTCTCCCAAACACTTTTTATGAGGCAACCATAACACTGACACCAAAACACAACAGAGAAACATGGGGGAAAAAAAGTACAGACCAATCTCCCTGATGAACATCAAGGCAAAAATCCTTAATAATGTTCTAACATTCAAACCCACATCAAGAAGATAATTCATCATGATCAAATGGGTTTCATTCCAGGGATGCAAGGCTAGTTCAAAGTATGCAGATCAAGAAATGTGATTTATCACTTAAAGAATTAAGGGAAACAAACCATATGATTATCTCAATTGATGCAGAAAAGTCCTTTGATAAAATCTAGCACCAATGCTAGAAACTCTTGAGAAAATGGGGAACAAAGGAACTTATCTTAACTACATAAAGGCCACAGCTAGTATAATACTAAATAAAGAAAAGCTGAAAGCATTTCCACTAACCTCAGGAACAAGACAAGGTTGCACCCTCTCACCACTTTTATTCAATATAGTCCTTGAGACCACAGCTAGAGCAATCAGGCAAGAGGAGGAAATCAAAGGGATAAGAAGAGGAAGAGAGGAAGTCAAATTATCCCTTCTTGGTGATGACATGATCATATACCTGAAAGATCCAAAAAACTTAACCAGAAAACTGCTTTAGCTTATAAATAGATTTAGCAAAGTGGAAGGCTATAAGATCAACACCCATAAATCAATAGCTTTCCCACATACTAACAATAATAAGGGCGAAGAAGAAATCAGAAAATCAGTCCCATTCATAATATCCTCAAACAGAATAAAATATTTGGGAATTAATCTAACAAAGGTAGTTTAAAAAAGCTATACAATGAAAATTATCAAACATTGAAGACAGAAATTGAAAGAGCTGAGAAGATGTAAAGATGTCCCATGGCTGTTTTAAGCAAAATTAATATAATTAAAATGGCCATTCTGCCCAAAGCACTATACAGGTTCAATGCAATCCCCATTAAAATACCAATGTCATTCTTTACAGATAAACAAAAAACAATTCTTAAATTAATTTGGAACAGGAAACTCAGAATACTTAGAACATTACTAAGCAAGACCAGATTAATAGAATTATAGTAACACAAATAGCATGGTACTGTTATCAAAATAGGAATGAAGATAAATGGAACAGAATAGAAGACTTTGGAACAGACCCACAAATCTTTAAACATCTGATTTTTGACAAAAGAAGTCAAAAAATAACATGGGGGAAGGACAGCCTATTCAACAAATGGTGCTGGAAAAACTGGACAGGCATTTGCAGGAAGTTGAAATTATATTCTTATCTCTTGCACAAAAATCAAATCCAAATTGCTCATTTAAACCAACTACCATTCAACTGCTAGAAAAAAAATCAGGACAAATACTCTAGCATATGGGATTAGTCAATGACTTTCTCTACAAGCCTCCAAAAGTGAAAGAATTAAAGCCAACAACCAATGAGTGGAGTGTCATTAAACTAAAAACCTTCTGCTCAGACAAGAAATTGGTCAAAAAAAGAACCAACTGAATGGGAGATAATCATGGCATGTGATTCCTCCTATAGGGATCTAATATACGAAATTTACAAAGTACTCAAAAAACTTAATATCAGAAACACAAACAATCCAATCAATAAATGAGCTAGAAACTTTAACAAAAACTTCGCAAGAAATTGAGCAAGCCAAGGAGTACACCAGGAAGTGTTCTAAATCACTAGTAATCAGAGAAATGCAAATCAAAGTTACATTAAGATTTCACCTCTCTCCAGTCAGATTGGCAATGATGAATACAAACAATAACAGATGCTAGCGGGGTTGTGGGGAGATAGGAACACTAGCATACTGTTGGTAGAAGTTCAGACTGGTATAGCTTCTCTGGAAAGCAGTGGGAAGGCTCCTCAAAAAATTAGGGTTGGATCTGCCATATGAACCAGCTTTCCTTTTCTGGGTATTTTCCCAATGGAGTTAGAATCAGCACAGTACAGTGACACAGCAAATCTATATTGATAGCAGCGCAATTTATAATACCTAAATTATGGAAACAACCCAGATGCCCACCACTGGATGAATGGATCCAAAAGCTCTGGTATGTATGTATAATGTATGTGTATACACACACACACACACACACACACACACACACACACACACACATAACAGTGGAGTTCTATTCAGCTATAAGAAACAACAATATTGTAGCCTTTGAATTTAAATGGATGGCAATGGAAGAAATCATGCTGAGTATAGTTAGCCAAATCCAAAGTACTCTTCTGGAATTGTGAAATTGGAAGAATGAGAAAAACATCATGGATAGTGACATCAAACTCTGAGTACCGGATATATCTGCTTCCTCTGGAGGAGTAGATATGCAAATTGAAGTCACTTCCAAGAGCTGTATTATTTTAAGGATATTAAATTAAAGGTCATCGATTTCCCTTTGCCAATATCATCATCATTCTCTTGATATTTTGGCCACAGACCTATTGGTTATACTATAAATTTATTCAAACAAGTTTCTTCTTACACAGAAAGGCAAGAATTGGCCGTTGGGTCACTTCTGCAGATGGATGGGTTCATGAGTTTGATTCTGTTACTGAACAATCAGAATTTGGCTTTTTCTTTACAATTACTAAGTAAACTGATTCCTTTCTATTTTTAAATTTTTTAGTTGTAGATGAGCAGAATATTTTTTATTTTATTTATTTTATTTTATGCAGTGCTAAGGATCAAACCCAGTTCCACATACATGCTAGGCAAGTGCTGTGCCACTGAGATACAACCCTAGCATCAAACTACTTTCCTATGGCAGCTTATGGTTGAGATATCAGATGAAGAGTGTGATCTGAGTACTCTGCAATATTAATGTAATAACCATAACGATATCAGTGAGATTCATCAATAGAGCTTGCTGAGAGGCTGTGTTATCTCTTCTGAACCCCAATCACACATGAGGGAATTTTCCTGGGAGAATCTGGTCCATTTCATTTAATTGAATTCCTGCTGATATTTGGCATAACTTACATGAAAATCTATAAAGTTCATACATATCTCACCATATTTTTTTCCTCAAAGTTCTAGACTTTTTCTGTTTTTTAAAACATATCTTTAGTTCTCATTAGGAATTCTAGAATTTCCTAAGATTTACAGAAGCCAAATATAATAACTTTTAAATATATGCAAAATAAATTTGGGTGGTAGAAAGAATTATAGTATACAAAAGCATTATTTATACTTGTTGGTAAGGAGGTAGGGCTTGGGATCCTGGAAAGTTAAAGGTTTGTGAAAAATAGAAATGTTTCAAATATTCGTATGTTATTGCTGAGATATATCAGTGGTTCTCAATCCTCCAGTCATGTGTTAATATAATTCATTAATAAATTTTTGCTAGAACATGTGCTTTATCATTGGGAAGGTGGGCCCCTGACCAACTGTCCTGCCAATCTACCCTATAATAAGTTCGCTATATTTCAGTACAGGGTAGTTGTTCTTTTTCTGTTTGTTTGTTTGTTTGTTTGAAGATGCTTTATGTGACTAGATGGCTGGTGAACTTTTGAGACAGAGATTATCAGAATTCCAAATGTTGGTACTATCCTTATCAATCTATTGGCCTAAGGTACATTATTCAATTAGACTTCAGTGACCTTAGCTTTGTAACAGAGTATGTATTTAGTTTAAATAAAATATGGATCCTTTTATAGTTTAAATGAAGTAATGGATGCAGATACACCAAGCATTATGGCTTATACATGAAGGGGCATAATAGAAATTAATCAAATAGGAATTCCACACACTCATCTAACAGTATTTGAAAAGAGTCAATAGCTATGAGTTTATTTTGCACTGAGGGATGTACTGTTGATTGTTCCTAAAGGTTTTCAGAAGGAAAACATTTAATGTGTTAATAGAAGTATCTTTTTTACATCATTATATATACATTCCATGGAGAGTTGAGGAGCAACTAAAATATTTCAGCCTCCAAGCCCAGTCTTAATGCTAGGAATCTGAGTTGTCCTGTCCATTTTCTACATTAGGGAAAGAGCATGGGCTCCAAAATCCAACATCGTAAAATCAAGACTAGACTCTGCTTCTTCCTAACTCTCTCACCTTTTGCCTTTTACGATGATTCAAAGTTGTTATCTGTGGGGCAGGGGTATTGACAGAGCTGTCTCATAGGGTTTCTGTGAGGACTAAATGCATTAATTCGTGTGAAGCCCAGCACATCGTTGGCACTTAATACTTGCTGACTATTTTTGTTACTGTGCTTATTTGCTTAGGCCTCCTCTTCATTCAGCTATGAAAACAGGGTAACCCACCAAGAAAGCATGATTTCAACTTCCTCAAAGGTATTTTAGTTGGACTGTCATAATTTTTTTCTTTTGGTGAAGGCCTTCAATGATTCTAGTTTGGTAGGGGGACTTTTATTTTTCCTTTTTGAAAGCAGTTATAGTTCTCTCACCTTTTTGTTCTTTTTTTTTTCTTTTTGTAATTCACAGAGATTTCCAGACCTCTTCAGAAAAATTCTCACATTTTTAATCAGAAACAGGGTGGGTGTGGAGCATGAATCCTGAACAGATTGAGACAACTATGTAAAGAACAGTCTCTGACAATGGGAACAAAACACCATAATAGACAACCAGAGTGTCTTCTTTCGTTTTTTGACCTTTAATTGAAAGATTGAAGATAAGTAGTTCCTGTGAGAAAGCAAAAGGCTGATTCACTTACCCTGAAGCTTAATGTAAAAAAGCTTCCTGGAAGCCTTACTATATATTATGAATCACCCTCTTGTCGCTCTAAGAAGTCCGCAGCTAAGTGGAAAGCTAGCAATGGATTGATGGTGCTATGACAGCCACCAGAGCTGGAGAAGGAGGTGAAAGGCCTCCTCCAGCTACTTTATAAAGCTGGTGTTTCTGACCTGAGACTTGCCTCTCTCTAGGCATCAGGAATGACTGGTCTTTAAAAATTCTATTTTAGAGTATATCAATCTATAGTGTAAGGTTATGAAAAAGTCAATTGTGTTCTGTTGTTAATATTGTTAAATATTCCCTTTTGGAATTATCCAGAGGGGGCATCCAAAGTTAAGTCCTAAAGAACTAGCAATCTTTCTTAAAGGAGTCATTGAAAGTTCCGTGATAATCAGTCCCTAGATGAGAAACCACTGAAAAAAGAAAAAGTCGGATTCAAGCCACGATCTGGCACGTCATTTTAACAACTCTCAAAATCACATATTAATTTTTCTATCACTTTTCCTCCAAGCAAATCAAACTCATATGTCTCTGTGTACTTACTCACTATAATTCAGCTATAGATCTAATCTTTTATAGATTTTAAGTCTTTCACCAAAAAGGCCCATCCAAATGTGGGGTGGTTAACAGCCAATTTCGTACGCAAATTAAGGCATGCTGTTCTTTCCCTTAAATTTTCATTTAATATTCTGAACTTGTAAAATATGTAAGGCATTATAAAAAGAGGCACAAAGATCAAAGAATGCATCCAGTAAATTGAAGATAATCAAAGATTCATGCAAATTATATAAGACATTTTAAAATTGGTATCATATGAGAGCACAAAATAATTCAATAAGGTTTATATAAGGGATAATTCAAATAGCATACAGAGTTTCAGAAAGCTTCCTGGATCCTGGATAGTATGAGACAGAGACAGATATACAGAGAGTAGAAAGAGGGAGAATTCTAGACCTGTGGAACTCTAGAAAGTCAAGCACAATGTGATTTGTGGAGGCATGAACAACCCCTAATGCCCTGAAGGCAGGGTTCAAGAACTACTAAGGTAGGCAGCAATGTTAGCAAAAAAAGAATTGACTGGGGATGATGGTGTTTTATTTACTATCTACCAAGATCTTCAAATTTATTAAGCCATGAAATAGAGGCACTTATCATGGTAAAATTTACCTGGGTTCTGTTATTATGCTTAGAGTCACATGATGGTTCTGCTGGGGAAGAGTGTGTGATCTCAACACGCCCTACTCACAGACCTCCACTAAGTCCATGAGTCTAAGCAAGTTACTCTCTGATGCTCAGTTACCTCATTTCTGAATGAGAATCATTCCTAATTTGAAAGATTGTGTAAATTTTTCAATAAAAATTATAAAATATCTATAAATGTGTTACCAATGGTTGGGCATTTAGCAAAAATAATTAGTCATCACAACGAGCATTCACACTGAAGTTTCCTATTTTATAGAACTCTGTTAGGTTATGGGTTTGCTTTATTTTTTTTTTTTGTTGTTGTTGTTAAATTTGCTCTTTGTGTATAATCATGTTTACCAGAATTTAGTCTTCTTAAAGACAAGGAATTTCTGATTTTATATATGGCTATATCTCTAGTGACAAGAACATTGCCTGAGTATAATATTGGATCAACCAATATTTGTTTAATTAATGAACAGATAATAATACCCAGTTTCTTATTATGAGTACTCATTACTGTCAAAATAAGACTGTAGAAAGACTAATCTGAAAGTTTGATATAGGAAGGATTAGATGAGAACAAAGAACCTTTACTGGAACATCATCACAATAAGCTAGATGAGAAATAATGTACAGTTCTGAGTGTACATGAAATTATAAAGTGATATTTAGAAGACATGATGGATGGAGGAAGTGCCAGAATTCAGTAACAGATCAGACTGTCTCACTACAAATTTATGAGTCCTGATGTTTAAGATTTTGAGCCTTAGAACTTATAAGGATATTGATCTTATTTCACCAAAATGAGAATATTAGGAGAAAGGATGTAAGTCAGTTCTAGATATTTCATATGTATGGGTACATAAAATCTGTGTCAGGCAGCGTGGAAAGAACTTCACATATTAATCACTTATATCCTTCTGAGCGGCTATTTGGTGGTGTAATAATTATCTACTTTTTACACAAAAGAGGAGACTAAGGAATACAGTTATTACATGACAATTGTGTCACGCAGATAGGATATTGGGCTCCTCCCCCAGGCTGTCTTAAATCCAGAGATTCTAACTGCATAGTTGGAAGTAGATTTGGTATTGGAACATCTGGGAGCAGAAGGAATATAAAGCATCCAAGAACTCAAGTGAAACATTTTCTGTTTCATCATTATAATAGGCTTATAATGTGTCCTGAATGACTTTTATTTTTAAGAAATTTCCTTGTACGTGTTTCTGGAATTGGCTCCCCCATAGAATCCCTTGCCAAATAATCTCACACTTATTTGTTTCATCATAAATGTTCATTTAATTCTGAGCAGGAGTTGGCAGAAACAGAATTCAGTTAAACCCTGGGAGGGAAGGGCCATAAGTGGCCCACAAGGGCCCCAGTGGAGAAAGGGACAAAAAAAGATGCTAGGTGAGGCTGACTTCTCCCCAAGCTGAAACCATCTATCCTCACCTGGTGCTTCGCCATCAGCTTTACAAGTTCTTATTTTCCACATGAATTTCCACAGAAACTATTAGAAATATAATCATCTCAATTCTCAGTGGTCAATTTTCAATTTTAAAATATAAATGGTGAAAGCAGTTTTTAGGTTGTTCTCATTTGATTCATGAGATGAACTTTAACAAATGTCCTTGAGCATCTCCTTTCTACCTCCCATTCATTCAAACAAGCAACACATTATTATTCTGCTGAAGTTTATAACTTTAGCAACATTTCTGATTCATCAAGACCTTTCTCTTTGCTGACATTTTAACTATCATGCTATATCCTAACAAATGCCTAATTGTAAATCAAATTCACTTTTAAGAGATGATCAGTTACCTGATTGCAGCATGCAGTTCAGGCCAGCGTGTCACCTACCAGGTTGATGGGAAGGTCATTCCAGGAGTCTGATGACCTGAGAAAGAGTTTACAGTTGACTTTACTAGATAGGAAGTATCTTCCTGTGCCATGGTCTACAGTTATACTAAAGTAAAATGAGAAAAGAAAAGAAATTTGATTTTGCAACATTCTTTTATTGAGGAGACACTAGCTAAGTGTAAAACAGACTCGGGCCAACTGTCTAGAATGTATCTTAAGTCAATGGATCAATTAGGAAACTATGATTGTTACATGTTTATTAAAGTTAAATATGAGTCATTTGAAAATTCAAAAATTGCTTTTATATAGTTTCATGAAATTCTGTCTTTCTGGATTTGAGCTCTCATGGTGATTTTAGTTCCTAAAAGGGGAATCAAGGGCATTCTTTATCAACTCTGTGTCATTCTCAGACTTCAGCACAGATGCCTGCTCCTGACATTCCTCAGTGTATGTTTATGAAATTGAATGGAAGTTGAGATTCTTAAATAATTTAAATCAGGTAGCAGAGAAACTATGTTTAAAATATGTCCTGTGATATGGGCTCATATGAGGCATCTTATTATTTAAATATACTTTGGTGCAAAGCAAAGTTGAAGTAATTTGGTGGGTATACAATAGTCCCACATTCCCTAACTCAGAATTACCTACGCATCACTGGCAAACGTTTATGTCAACATGCAGCACACATGTGGAGAGCTCTGGGGAAGAGAGTCAGGTTCATTTCTCAGGGGTCATGTTTACCATTTGCTTTCCCACTAGATTCCTACCAGATTTGGCACCCAGCCTTTGGTTGAAAGTTAGAAATGTAGCAACATAGATCTTGATCTGCAGTCTGCAATATAGCTTCTTTTCTAGGAACTTTTAATTACTGTAATAATTACAGCAGCAGTTGCTTCAAATAGTGTCAGGGAAACAGGGCATATTGGAAGACCCTTTGCAGTAATGGCTTTTTTGACCCCAGGTAATAACAGGTCTCTGTGTGCATTTGTATCTCTTCCTTGACAGCCACTCTGCCAGAGTTCTTCCTGACCCTTTAACCAGTTCACCACTTCTCCTGGTGTCAAAAACTTATTAACAGTCTGAGTTTGGTATCTGTGCTTGATGGAGGTGTAAGAGGGTTCAGAGACTAGATTGCTCTTACTCTAGCAGCTTCAGTTATTGGAGGGAGGTGCTTTCCTTAGGTTTGATTTGGTTTATATTATAATGGATGCCACAGATGAGTGAGAATCTTTTAAACCTTTTCTAGCTTAGTGAAATTTTGAGTTGTCCTGGAAAATGGAAATGGAAATAAAAAGACTTTCTAGGTCTCCTATTTTAAAAGCAGTGCTACCACTGTTGGTGGAGCTGCAGACTGGTACAACCCTCTGGAAAGCAGTATGGAGAATCCTTAAAAAACTAGGGATGACTCCACCATACGACCCGGCTATTCCACTCCTGGGTATCTTTCCAGGGGACTTAGAATCAGCACATTACAGTGACACAGCAATATCGATGTTCATTGCAGCACAATTTACTATTGCTAGGCTATGGAAACAACCCCGGTGTCCCTCACAGGAAGAATGGATCCAAAAACTGTGGTACATTTATACCATGGAATATTACACAGCAATTAGAAACAATG
>PVKS010011605.1:0-50757 GCA_004027875.1 Aplodontia rufa | reverse complement strand
TCCCTCTTACAAATGCTGTATCACTGGGATGTATGTATATTTATGTAACCTTGGTGGTTCTGTTTCTTCTTAGGCAAACTCAGTGACAGTTTCCTGAACTGAATTCCATTGTCTCCATTAATATTTATTTCACATTCACAAAAAGGCACAATCTACTCAAATCTCCTAGGTCTTTTCTTTAGAAATCTCTATAGCTAACAAGCTCTGCTCTGATTTAGGGGTTTACTAGAGTCCCCAAATTTCCTGGAAATTTCAGCATTGTAAACACATTGGTTGAATGCTTGCAGGACAACTGTTCCCTCCCATATTGCTATGTATTTTCTCTCTATTAGTGATCCAGAACAAGGATAAATCAGAGATCCTTAGCCTTAGCTAAAAGAAATGTATTCTTCAAATAAACAAGGAAGAAAGTTGAACACTCCAGAGAGCTGAGACCCCCATGATTGTCTGGCTCATTTGAATGACCCAGAAAGGTTATGCAGACTTCTTGTCTTACATGAGCCCAGGAGGCCCCCTGGGAGCTGCTACAGGCTCTACAGTCCTGGCCTGTTTGCTGAGTGGAGTAGCACAGCTTAGAGGCTTGCCTTCTGGGTTATAATGCAAGAAGGCCTCGCATGTTACACAGTTTACTGCCAGCAGCCTGGATGCTAAGTGTTGCAATACATGGATCTTATGGGGACATGAGCCCC
Source organism: Aplodontia rufa (assembly GCA_004027875.1). NCBI lineage: Eukaryota > Metazoa > Chordata > Mammalia > Rodentia > Aplodontiidae > Aplodontia > Aplodontia rufa. Next base: position 50,068 of record PVKS010011605.1, on the reverse strand, counting down.
ATCTCTGCTGTTTTTAAAATTAAATATGGGAATCAATTAAATATGGGGATCTTGAGGGCAAATTGAAGTGTTAACGTAAATTAGTAGGTAGGTTCTCTTTCTCTGTGTCCATAGGCTCTGTGTCCACAGATCTGAGCATTGCTTTAGCCTTCAAATAAAATGAAAAGGAGGTCACCCTTTCCTGAAACAGTGAGGTTTGCATCTAGGTTAAGTGACATGGTTGCTGGATTTCTTTTGCCTCTCCACAACTTCGAATATAGACTCTTGACCATATTTTTTATGATATTTCTGAATGGCTCACTTAATTCACATGCAAGTTCAAGAGGAAATTTGGTAGGAATAAAAATCACCAGTGTCTTTGTCCTACTTGCTGTCTAAATATTACCTCATTCATGCTTCTACAGAATTTTTTGTGGGCATACAAGTATGGTATATTTCTAAATATTTAAGTGAGATGGGTTCATAATACTTTTCACCAATTTTCTTAGAAATTCTTTCTTTAAGGTATTGGGCTGATTTCTTAGTTTTCTCTAAATTGGTGATCTCAATACTGAAAGAATCCTCCCCAATCCCTATTCATTACTCACACACAGTTGATCATGTTAAGAGGCTTAGAACTATTTGGCAAACGTTCCGTGTCTCATGATTTCATGCAAGACAGCAGAAAACCAATTATTATGGTATTTCTTTTGAAAAATAGAAAGTTCTCATTTGATTTCAGGGTTGGGTGGAGACCAGGGTGTGTCTCTTCTGCCTCTTCTGGTTTCTGGTACAGTCAATTTATTTTTTCCAGAGGAAGTCCATTTATTCGATATAGACAAGGATAAAAGTACTGAGAAAATTATTAATATATGGTGAATTTTTTCCTGGACAATCATAACTTTATTTTTAATCTGTTCAGGAATCAGAAGACCACCTGGATTCAGAGGGAATTTATAAAATTGAAAGTGAAGGTGACAGACAACAGGTTTTCAGAGGGTGCTGGTGGTGAGATGGTAGAGATGAGGCCACTTGCACATTGATACTTCATCTCTGCACTTGCAACTGTGGCTTTAGGGGATCACCATGGTACCCTAGTAATCTTTCCATCAGTTTCTTCTACACATTTCTTGGGTAGTCCAAAACAAGAACCAAAATATTTGGGGCTTGAGAAACAATTCAAGGTAGAAGTACTAGTATTGGCGTCAAGATTTTAGTTAGCCATTGACAAATGAAACATCACTTGAAAATGACTGGCTTAAGTCTTAATTTTTATATTTTATTCCACTTAAGTAGCCACATACCTTATGGACTTCATGTATTGTTTCTCAGATTTCCACAATGTATTATTGTAGGGGAATATATCTAGAGGCAATTAAATCCATCCACATATATGTGGGCAAAATTGTGACACTATTAAAAATTGAAAACTTCTATACCAAGCACCAATACTTCACTTGGAACCCAAATTTATTAACCCCAAAGGAGATACTAGCCTTGTTTATTTGCTACTGTTATGGTCTCTCTCTCTTCTTTTGTTTTCTGTTCCTTCTCAGTTTCCCCCTTCTCTGAGAGGTAGCTTTTGTGATATTTCCTTAACCTGTTTTGCTATTTTTTTCAAGGCATCCTAGGAAGTAGAGCTGCATCATTGGCCCCCTGAAATGAAAGCCAGTCATCACAGAAGAAGGGTGGTCTCTTTGGACTTCTAACCTGGCAGGTAGTCGCCCTTTCCTATCCCTGGCGCCATCTCATATCCCTGGCTGGAAACATCCTTTTTCCCACTGCAGTCTAAGGGGCAGCCTGCGTGGTTCATCTATCTCTCAATTACTTATGATAATCAGCGGATCTAAAATCCCAGATCATTAAGTATACAGATCATTCAAACTTGATTGTATGTCTAATCTTCAAACTCTTGTCTCCATAATTTTACAAGAGATATAAATAAATGATAATATTTGAAGGATTAGAATTTCTTTTTTTTCTATTTCTCTCATTGTACCGCTAGCAAAAATTCTAAGGAATCTTGGAGTAGTCAAAATACATACACTTGGAATAAAAGAAAAAAAATAGCAGAACCTTAAATAATCCAATGGTGGTATAATCTGAGAATGCTTTAAAGCATATCATGCATTTATAAACTTATGAGGAGAAATTTTCTCATGAACTTCAAGTATGTTTTCATACATTTAAAGAAAATCATTCATTTGATTTACTTAAAAATAGTGACATTCCAATTAAGGAGACCCCTCTCCCAAATTCATACAAACTCCTCCCATCTCTCTCTTTCACTCTCTCGGATACATTTCCCCAGTACTTTTATGCATAACATCCATTAGCACAGTTCCACATTTACAGCCTACTACTGTATCTGACCCCTCATTCATGAAAGCTCCTGCTGCTTAGCCTTAAGCTACTGGGCTCCTGTCATTTCCCACTGAGCACACTGGGGTGGATTTGGGTGTCTTGCCCTCATTTACAATCTGAACAAAAGAAACCCAAGCCAGAAAAGCAGCTGGCACCATAAAAACAGTAAAAATTCTAGCTGGCATCTACGGTTGCCACTAACTAGCCAAATATCCACAGGGAATGGTGCCAATATAGATTTCTGGGACAAAACAACAGAATAGATTTTTGTCAATAAACATTGATTTGACAAGAACCCAGACAAATCCATCCATACCAAGTGAAACGTACATCCACAGAGTTGCAAACCAATGAGTACATTATGGACAAATTGAAAACCTGCCTAAGCTGGATTCATACATGGTTCATGCTCTCCAAGGTCTTCATCTGCCAAATATGGTTATATGTCAGGTGTCAATGTTACACTCTTATTCTGCAACCAGTTGACAACTTAAGCAATGGACATTTATAAAGCAAACACATACCATCACTCTGGGTGGTAGTTTTCACCCTTTTGGATTGCAGCACAATGAAAAAAAACATATTTTGCAATGCCTTGTGTTACATGCATAGAAGTACAAAGAAAAAATGGAACTTCATGGAACAATACTTTACCTTGCTATGTAGTATGCACCCAATTTTATTCTTTCCTTTTATATTCTATTTCTTTATACTGCATACTTTCAATATTTAAGCTATTTTATGATCATTAAAATTGATCATGTTGTAACTTATTAGAGCCATGACAGTGTTTTCAAATATAGGGTTCAGAGTGATCAAAACTTCCTCATTCTTCAGAGTTTTCATGTGCGTCCTAATAGATTTTTCTTTCTGGGTGGCGAAGTTGAGTGGAGAATAGCTTTTCCTCTCACAATCCCGACTGTGATGTAGCTCAAGAAAACAAATTCCATCAAAATTTTCAAACGAGAGTCCCTACTATGTCTGTAACTGTAGGTTGAGGATTCTAAGACTTATAACTAAAGACCAACCCAGAAATTGTGGCTAACAAAATTCATTGCATCCAAATGTGGAAACATCTCAACCCTGGTACCATAAATAAGCATTTCACTCTGGCTCAGGCAATCATGGAGCTGACAATCTCTCCATAATTAATTAAAGACTGGACACATGACCAAACCAGCCAGTGAGAATGAGAATCATTCCTGATAGTTGAGGCTAATTCTCTGAGAAAAGTCACACTTTTATAAGTTTCTTTTTTTGTTTTGTTACCTTTGGTACAACATAAGACTTGAATAAAAAGTGATCTAAGAAAAACTTACTTTTTTTAAAGAGAGAGGTACAGTGAGAGAGAGAGAGAGAGAGAGAGAGAGAAAGAATCAATTTTATTTAGTTTCTCATGTGGATTTTGTTGCTCCAACATTTTGTTGTGTATGTAGTGCTGGGGTTCAAACCCTGTAGACGTGCATGGCAGGCGCAAGCAAGCATGGTAACGGCTGAGCCACCACTCCAGGTAGCCCCAGTAAATTCTATCTAAAAATAAGTATTATAGAGCAAAAAACAGGTATTTCGAGGAGATTAGTTGGAGCTCTGGATCTGAATGTGCTTGATACTGAAATCATCTTCAGGACCACCCATTTAGTAGAGCCAAATCATTTCTAAAAAAAAAAAAAAAAAGCCTAGCCAATTTTAATTAGGCGTACAATAGAAACAAAGAAATAGGACCTAACAGTGTTCAAACATTTTCATTTTGGAAAGATTTAGTCACTTCACTCCCTTGTGTATTCCTTAAGCAATAATGGCTCTCTCATAAGGAATTGTGTCACTCTGAGCAAGTTACCACACCCCTCTGCTGTTGGTATATTTTACAGATAAAAGTGTTAAGATGTTTTATTGGATTTCCCAATTGTCATTGTCTAGAGCTGTGACCAAATGTAACTTCTCGTTAACCCATGTGTATGCACGTTGCCTACCTCCTCTCACGCCTCATTGCTCCCTCAGTTCTCGTTTGTCACTTCACATAAGGCCAGAACTCATTTTTAATAAGTTGGGGATCATCTGTTTTGGTGATTGTGTGTAACTTCTCTCATTAACATATTAAAAAGAACAGCCAAAGATCACATATTTCTTTTAATATAATCATTTTACCTCTTTCTATATATCTGTAGTCTCCCAGGATAGATCAACATTTGGTTTCTTTAGGCAGTCTCTCAAAATGAGTGGAGGTTTCTTAACTATATGCATTTTACATAAGAGGAAACTAAACTAAAAGATTTTAGATTATTTGCCCAATATCACAAAGCAGAAGAGTTTGATTCTATGGGGCAGCAGAACTGAGAGAAATGAGAGTACAGCAGGAAAGGACTTTGAGAAATGAGCAGTCTAAGAGGGTAGCCAAAGCGATGGCAGGAGGAGTGGCCCCGACAAACACAGTGGCCCAGGGTAGCGTCATGACTTTGGGCCAAGTTTATGAGCAGGTACTTAAGTTAGAACAAACAGATGGAAACTTCTTAAATATTATTGCCAAAGAAGGATGAAGATAACAGAATTAGGTAAGCAATTATTCGTTCACACGTAATTTCATTTATTCCACCCACAGCCATCTATAGCTTACTCTGTGTTCTTGAATGGCTAGCCTATTTTCTTTAATCAGTTTGCCCACTGGATTGTTTTCAACATTCTCCTTTCAGCAAGCAGAGGAGTGAGGGCCTCCCACTTCTGTCTCTGATCAATCTTTAGCTCATCTGGCAGAATCACCTGCTTCTTCCTTGAATATCCAGTCACCCAAGAAAAAATCTCTTATTATTTCCTAATTTCCTTTCCCTTTCAGAACTGGGAAGAAAACTTCCTTATTTTTTGCAAAACAAACTCATGAGCAACAGGGTAGATTTTTAAAACTACAAAAAAAGAAAAGGCAACGTAATATAAGAGCGCTACATGTATTTCAGGATGATGCATAGTTTTAGAAGCCTGAAAACTACCTTGCCCTCTCTTTTTTTATTTTAATCAAATATATTTTTTTATTCTGACTTTACAAAAACAGCCTTGGCATTGACCATCCTCATTCTTTCTCTTTTCTAATTTATTTGATCCTATTATTTCTATTTTTAAGATTACAATACCAATTCCTAATTTTGTAATGCCCAATTATTCCAAGCTTGATATAACTACATGATTTGAATATTCTGTGCAAAGACTGCTGGTATTGCCCTCTATTTTTTATTTCATGATATTTTGTAATTTTGTAATAGACTTTCTGTTTCCTTCCTTTCTCGATTTTTAACTTAAACATACATAGTCAGAAAGTATACATATAGATAAGGTTCAAATTCATTTAATAATTCAACCACAAAATCTTATATGTACAAAATAAATAAAGTGCAATGACAAGACTGTAAGTCCTGTTGCCCTATTTTTAGCTATCAAAATACATTTTATACAGCTCAGTATATAAAGGGGAACTCTATTTTATCTTTAGAAAAATGCTTTTACTCCCACAGATTAATTTTATTCATTCACTAACTTGTTCAGCACAGACATTTCTAGAGCTCAAGATTATAGGAAAAATTTTGTGAAAAGTTTTAAATATTCCTTGGTGGCCAAAATAATCTATCATACCAAAATGATAGCATAAAAGCAAAATATAATCTCTGTAGATGTATTTTGAAGCCAGACAGTAAATGAAATTGTTGTGTTCATCATTATACGTCTTTTATTTTAGTGTGTCTGAGTATTAAATCAAGGTTTGTCTTTAACTATTTGGCACCTTGGGGAAGTCACTTAAATTTCTAAACCTCAGTTTCCACTTTTGTAAATAGATAAAAATCAAATGAATTGCAATTAATGCTCTGATCATTATGGGATTCAAATTATCTCTAATTTGCCAATCCAGTTTCCAATAAAACGAAATTGTGTTTCTCTGAACATTAAAACAGTCTTTGATGTTGCTATACTCTTGAAACAACCATACCAGACATGCTCAATAAGTACTTGTTGGGGTAAATTGAAATGGGTGATTGTAAGTCATTCATAGTCCTGAAAAAGGAATTGGAGCTTTTTAAAAGCATTAGTGGAGTGTGATATTTTCTTTTTGCTCAGTGTAATCAAACTCATTTGAACTAAAATGTTAGGCTAGAGTGGGAGTTCAAGGCAGCAAGACAGTTGATGCAAAGAAAAAGTGCACACCGTGCATACCAAGTGCTTTTTTCGGAACCACACCTCTGATTTCCCCCCACCCCTACCATTAAGATGTAATGGGATGGTTTAGGTCAGTAGATTTCTCCCAGATGCATTGTGCTTTATGTTTCTCTTGGAAGCACTGTCCCTATTAAACAGCTTGGGTGTGAGGCAGTGGTCAAAGGGACGTGTGAGGGGAGAAGGCCAGGTAGTAAGGTCAGCTGTTTTCCTGACTCCCTGAAGTCATATCATGCTCAACATCAGTTCAGCAGGTAGCCTGGAAATCTAAAAGGAAGCCACTGCAGGAAGAAGGCCTTCTTGCATCCACTTAAGCCTCTGGTAGCCTTTGATTCCAGCAAGCTATGAGACCTTGGTGCAGAAGAAAAAGACTTCACCTTGTTCCACTCTCAACTGAGATCCATGTTCTTCGTATGTCCAGGGTTACAGTATGTTCAAAATCAGACCCTGGTGATCATAATGTTCTAGAACAAGTTTATTTTTTGAGACTGTGTTGAAAACATTAATTCTCAAACACATTGTTTGAAAGTGTTTGTGGCACTCTGTAAGTTTGGTGGGCAGAGCACATAGTCTTTTCTCAGAAAGCTCAGAGAGAGTTTCTCAGGCTTGGTTATGATCCATGGAATGGTCAAATTTCCCACGACTTTAGGTGCCTCAATAGGCACATTCTTTTCTAATGAAATTAACAATTGTTTCACAGAGAAACATTGTTTGTGAAGAAGACACAGCTACAGGAAAGGCTATAATAAAAACCTCCTCGATTCTCAAATGAAATGCCTTATTAATGTCATGAGGGGAAAAGCAGACATTATATAGTTTAGAAGGAGCTGTTGGAACCATAAGGGATTTTGAGGTAAGGACAAATTTGAGGATGTGCAGTATCTCTGAAGCGGATAATTTGAACTAATATATATTTACTTTATTTGTGTCACAAATATATGTATATATGTATATGTGTGTATCTATACACATATATATGTATAGAAATCAATGATTAAAAATATCTTATCTCTTCTTATTCCTTGGCAGAGCACATTTGCCTTTTTGTGCATTGATTCTGAAAAAATGTCAAAGAAAGAGGGACTTTGTTTCTGATCTTGGGAAGAGGAAGAGCCATTTCCACCTGGGCAAATTTGTGTATACTTGGATAGTGCTATTAAGAAATGATATACAAGCAATTTCCTCTTGTTCTTCTGACTCCAACGGCCTAATCTTTCACTTTATTAGACTAGATGTGTCTCATACCATATCAACACATTTTCTTTCTCCCCTTTGACTTAACTTCCTTCACCTACCACTTTGGGGGTCTCACATCAAAGACTCTCCATATTTTCATGAAAATAATCTTTTAGATTATTTTACGTTAGATCCCCTACAATTATTTCACGTTATAGTGGAATTGACCATTATTTTTCCATATACATTTACATAGATGACTGGATAGATAGATAAACTCAAGATGATTCTTCAGGGCAATTGAAGCAAAACACTAATTAAAATATCTGATCTTTGTAGTCAGAGTGAATTAACTGTTAAGTTCTTCTAACACTGTAGAAAAAAATGTCAGGAAATTTTAGAAAGTATTTGGAACTTTATTGTCAGCATACTGCTCCATTCATGAGTGGGATCAGTGGGGTAGCACTAAACAATTGTTTTTTCCTTCTAACTTTTATTCCAGTAGTTGTGGGTATTACAAAGTTAACTAATAAAGGGAGCAAGGAAAACCTTAAGGGAATTGGAAAGTAAAGAAAATGAAATGAGAATGTTGGCATCAGAATTTCATAATGTTGTGTAGTTTGAGTCGTTTCAGGAAAACATTTGAGAAGGAAAGCAAGAGGTCATCTGAGGGCTCATGTAAATTCATCCCCCTCTGAAGTTTAAAATCTCTGTGAGGAAGATGGGCCCTCTGGTATTTGTTCAAGGTTATTATATGCTATGTAGAATGATAACAAACATGAATGGCTCCCGATCCATATTGTCCATTCTACTTTTCTTTCTAAAATGTTAAGAGAATTCTTTTTTACTAAAATATGTGAACCAATTTTGTTTCTCATTATTTTTTATGTTTTTTTTATTATTCTGCGTGTGAACCAATTTTGAAGTTACCTAGTTTACTTTGATTTTTTTCCTCATTGTGACCATCTTCAAACTGAAATTTGGAAAACAAGCAGGTAATAGTTCAACTTGTCACTAAAAGTAACTACGGTCTTGAGGGACACTTTTATGCAAATTTTAACTAGAAAACTATTTAGCATGTATTTGTTTTATAAGTTGTTCTAAAGACCAGCGAGTACATTCTTATCATCTAAAAGGAGTCATAGTCATTTGAACACATTATTTTTCTGATAAAAGAAAGTTACAACCCATAAGGCCCTAGAAACTGAAGTAGTATTTAAGCTGTGAAAGATACATTGAAGAATAAAATACACCATATTTGCCTTTTTTTGATTATTAATAGATACCAACACTATTGTGCATTGCTTGAAACTGGAATCCAAGTCAACTGAGGAAAGAAAAAGACAGACTGTAAACCATATAAAAAATTTGAGCTAGAAAACTCTTGGTAACTTTTGATTTGAATCATGAATGTGCACAAATCAGATTCTTACTCATAACTTAGAAGAATGTTATGTTGTTTTTGTTAGCAAACTATTATATATATTTTCTTAAGTTTATTCATTTTTTCATATAAAATATAAATATTGACTCATTTTCTGCCATATGCCAAGCAGTATTCAACCACTGTCTATATAGCATTTGACAAAACAGATAATATAACATTATAAAACTTATATTCTAGAGTGAGTAAACAGAAAATAAACAATAATAAATCATACACATATGCTTGGTTGGTTGGATTTTAAAAAACAGAATAGGAAAAAAAGAGCAGAATAAGAATAGGAAATTGCAGGTTGTTAATGAGGTACTCCTTGGTCACTATTTAATGGGGGTCCCCAGTGAGGCCATCACTGAGCAGAGAACCAGAGAAAATGAGGGAGAAATCAGGTGGCATTCTAGGGAAGAAAATTCCCGAGAAGGTATGAGAAATAAAAGGGGCTTAAGATTCCTGGGCTGATAAAGTGACAGGAAAGAGACCAGGGTACCCAGAGCTGTGTGAGGGTCATCACTGCAGGTAAAGATAAAAGTTTAATGGTATAAAGCCATCATGAGGTCCTTATACCATTATATATGATATTTTAAGGGCTTTGCTTTTAGTCTGAGAAACTGGTAAACTACTGAAAAGTTTAAATGAGTAACATCTGCTTTGTTTGCATCAAGATCACTGACTATCATTTGGAGACTAGGTTATAGCGAGCAACGGTTGTAAGAGGGAGATCAATGAGAAAGCTTTTACAAGCAAATGACATTGATGGCGTAGACCAGGGCGTTTGTAATTGACATAATGGAAAATCATTGTGCTTTGAATATTTAAGAATAAATCTAATAGGATTTACTGGTGAATGAGTACTGAGTATGAGAAAAGGATTAAGGAAAAATATATGGATTTTGGCTTCAGCAAATGGAAAAACAAAAAGAACTGCCATTTACTGAGGTGAGAACTGCTATGGAAACTAGGTTTGGGGTAGGTGAGCAGGGATCAGAGGTTTGACTAGGTTAGACTTAAGATACTCTGTTAATAACCAAGTAAACATGTTAGCTAAAAAGTTGGTAGCTGAGAGACTTGTAGAGTTGTCAGAAAAAAGAAAGTATTTAAAATAATAAGATTAGATGAGATTGCCTAAAAACAAAACAAAACGAAAAATGTAAAGATTTAAAAAAAAAGAAATTAAAAGGTGTGAGTATTGGAGATTGCCAGTATGTGTTTGAGTAGATGAGAAAGAACTAGCAAAGGAGACTGGGAAGATGTAAGCAGTGAGACAGGGTGACATCAAGGGGTGCAGAGTTCTGGAAGATAGGTGCATAGGGTGCTGTTCTTTGGAGATAGGTATTGTGACAGATCATGTGTCAAAGTATTGCTGACAGTTCAACTAAGATGTTAACAGAGAATTCACCATTGAGTTTAGTAATAAGGAAGGCCACACGCACCTCAATAGAAGATTCTTTATATAAAGATTACCTAGAATTAATTTATACCTTACATATCTCATTCATAAATTTTCTAATGTACTCAAAGCACAAAGAAAAAAAGCCTGACACTTGGGAGATGTTAAAAAAAATTGCTGGAAAAAATGCTTTACTTTAATGAATCTGGTTAGGAAAAGTAGCTAAAAGAAAATCTAAAAGAAAATGGAAATGGAGAACAGAATGAAATGAACTTCACCTATGCTCTATTCTCACCTGTTTTACTAAAGACAGGTACATATAGTATATTTATGCTTTGCTTTTTCATTTAATATACAGAAGTGATATAAAAAAAGAAAGAAGGATGATGTGTTAAACAGTTTGGCAGAGAGTCTTAGAAATTAACATTATTACACAAAATTCTTGAGTGATTTATTTTTAGACATATGATAAAGTCTGTATTACTTCATTAAGTATTGAAAATAAAATTTTCAATTAAAATTTAAAATTAATTGTTTTAGTTGAATTGTACAGGTACTTTATTTTTTCAAAGTTTTTATTGTTCAAGATGAGAAAGAAGAAATACTTAAAAGAGAAAAGTGTCTTTTCATAGTACTCAGTTCTGCAAAAGGAAAAAAAAGCCAAAAATATTTTAAAACTATGAACTTTAGTAGGGTGCTGTGGTGCACACCTGCAATCCCAACTGCTAGGGAGGCTGAGGCAGAAGGATTGCCAAGCTCAAGGTCAGCCTGGGCAACTCCGTGAGACTCTCTCTCAAAATAAAAGTAAGAAGGGCCAGGAAATAAGCCCAGTGATAGCCCAAGAGTTTAACCCCTAGTACCTTAAATATAACAATAATAAATAAACAGCAAACAAACAAACAAAAACTATGAGCTCTTGCTAGAAGGCATACATTTGCTTTGTGAATGATTACATTAGAAAACATAGCTTTTAAAACCATGCTTAGCCAATTGAATTCACTTATCTAATAATTATTGGACACCGGTCTATGATAATGTGTATGAGTATATGAATTCTATATCAACTTGCCTATGAAATCTTTCCTTCTGCTCTTCTATCAAAATCTTTATTCTCTCTGTGGGGGAAAATATGTCCAGTCTAAACTTCTCACTATCTCAAACTCCCGTGTCACAAGAGTATGTACGAGGTAACATGGCCCTGAAATGTAAGTTGAAGCATTCTAGATGTTTTAGGAAATTTTGCTGAGAACACCAACTCCTCTTTGTTTGTTTGTTTGTTTCTTTCTTTCTTTCTTGTCAAGTCTATGGATGTCACACTTGGATGTTAAGAAGCCATCTAATAACCACTGAGTAATTAAAATTGAGGCTGCAGGCTTTGGTCTGAGAAAATACATCTGGGGCTGGGGCAGGGGCTCAATGGTTACAGCGATTGCCTGGCATGCACCAAGACCCAGTTTCAAACCCCAGCAGCACATACACAACAAAGTGTTGGAGCAAAAAACGTTACATGAAAAACTAAATAAAATTGATTCTCTTTCTCTCTTGCTGTCTCTCTCTCTCTCCCTCTCTCTTTCTTTCTCACTGTCCCGCTCTCTTAGAAAAAAAAAAGAAAGAAAATATATCTGTCAGACTTATTGAACTGCATTACTTACTCAGGAATGCCTATCCCTGGAATTCTGATGTATGAGAAAAATGAACACTTTACCTATTATAAGTTACCATTTATTAGACTTTGGGATTTCAACATATCATACACTAAGTATTGCCACCGACCAGCTGGGAGAAAATGCATTTGAATATATGATCACATGGAAGAACACAGAAGGAGTGAACAACTCTGCTTGGTGGACACAAGGAACATTTAACTATCATTTAATCTGATATAAGTAATCATTAACCTAAGGAAGGCAGGAAAGGGCGGGCATTCCAGGCAGAGAAAACAGCATAACACAAAAGGATCGAGTTTTGAAATAGCAAGGCATCTTACAAAAATCATTTTGGCATATCTGAGATAGGAAAAGATTATTACTAAGAACTTGGGCAGAAAGTGAGGCAGAGGCAACGAGATGAGAGATCATTTGGCCTCTGCTGTAATGGTTGGGCTTCAGTTTAGAGGCAGTGAGAAATGACTAGGAAATTGAAAGCAGGGACTGACATTATCAATTTGTGTTTCAGATAGAGCTGGCAGCAATGTGGAGTATGAAACATAAGTGCCATCTCCCTTTCCTCCACATCAACCAAAAGATATTGAATAAAATCCAAATATGCAGAAACTAAGGGATAAATACTGTCATCAAGTATATGAAACATTTATGAGAAGGATGCTCAGCAGTTGTTCTGAGTGTCTGTGACAGACCAAACACAAAGGAATACAGTTGAATAAAAGCAGTAGAGAGTTGAGTTGGACTTTTAGCAAAAACATCTCAATTGAGGGCTGCCTCAGAAGGGGATGTTACCAGAATGGCCTGAATTGGGCAACTGGAAAATTTTCTTCCTGGTCTAGCTGAGAGAAATCAATAGGGCTATCAGTTCTGAAGGATTTTTAAATATCACTTTCCTGAGAGCAAGTGATTTGATAAACTATGGTTTGAAAACTCTTTAGCTTCATTATATTATTATTCTCAAAGTTCTGAAATACATTATTCTACTGTCCATTGCCCCAAACACTCAAATACTTAGAATACATGCAAATATAATAGTAATCAATTGCATTCATGGCTACTTAACTATGATTGCTAATTGAATGGTTACTTACACGAATAGAAAACAGCACTGAAACAAGTCCCCAAATACGTCCAACTAAAATTTGGTTTACATTTTTTCCCCTACATAGCTATGTTTCTTAACAATAGCATCCTATACATTTGGCAAGCTGGATTGAAAAAAGGCAAATAAATTTGTGTGTTGTACAATACCTCAGTCTTTATTGTTCATTGTGAGCATTAAAAAGTTTTTCCAAGATTTTAACCAAGACGATGGTGAAATATGTTTTTATCCAGGTTTAGTTGATTATAGAACTCCTGGGTGCTCTAGTTTTGTTTGTCTGAAGAGCATGTATCTTACTGTATTGCTCAGGTTCTCCTAGGTTGAGCAGTCATCCAAACTATCTTCCAAGTAATGAGACCATGGGTCTGTCTACCACATCCAGCTCAGAATGCCATTGTTACAAATGCAGCTATAATATATTTATATCCAAAAGCTATGAAAATTATTATATTTATTAATTTGAGAAATATTTGACAGTGTCTTGCATTATGAAATAAATTGGTAAACATTTGTACTTTGAGTGCAACGGTTTTCTAAAATCATTACATTTAATTCTTAAGATCAGCTGCAGTAGACTACCTTAAGAGCAAAATAAGAAAGGTTATCTTCTCATTGTCTCACTTGTATTAAAAACTATAGACCTTCATGGGTGGGTTTATTATATAATTTATCTTCTAATCTAAGACCTATTTGTGAGCAAACTGGGGTACTAAAGTTATAAAATTATGTAGTTTCAAAATTGTTATTTCTTAAACTTGGCTTTCATAGTTTGTATATTTATTAGATGGTTCTAATTATAACTATTTGGGAAACAATGTTTTCAAATGCCAAACCATTTAGGCAATGTAATTCAACATCTTTGACAAATGAGTGTATTTCTCCAGAACTTTGCCTTCCATTTTCCCACACTTTATGCTTACATACCAGGTAAACTGAATCCCAGGCTCTCCCCGTGTAGCTGAAGCCATTCTCCATGCCCGATATTCTTTTTGTACCAAATGCAATCCCTTCAATTCTTTACCATACAATGAAGTTTTTATCTTGACACCTTCCCCTTCCTATTATTTCCAATTGACAATCGTTCCTATTTCTGAATTCCCTAATACCTACTTTGTGCAATTAGCTTGATGGCTCTTATCCCATGGGACATCTATTGCTGCTACTTATGCAATTATCTTGAGTTGCATAATCTCCACAGGATACAGAATAAATACCCCAAAGGCACACCCCAATGAAACACCTCCTCCAGCCATGTTAGTTGTGAAGCCTAATATTGGAAATATATTCTGAAAAATATATTTAGCAACTTCATGATAGTTATCACAGTGTGTTTAACACACACCTGGGTGGTTTAACCTACCACACATCTAGGCTATGTGGTATGCGTGTGCACGTGTGTGTTTGTGTACAGCTCTACAGTGACTTTCTAATAAACAGAAAGAGTATACTCTAAAATTACAATAAAAGGTAAAATACAGCAAGTATATATATCAGGAATAAATGTGTTATCATTATCAAATATTATAACCTGAACATAATTATATGTGCTATATTTTTATACAACCTACAGTGAAGTAGGCTTTTTTATACCAACATAACTATGAGCATGGGAGTAAAGCATTATGTTGTAATGTTAGGATGGTTAGTTACTACATTACTAGGTGGTAGGGACTTTTTAGTGCCATTAAAATCTTATGGATCCACCATCATACATGTGTTCTTTTGACACCCAAAATGTCATGTGGCATTTGATTATGTACAAAAGGATTCTCCTTGGGGACAAGTATCCAAGTTATCATATCCTGTGAAGGGTAAAAGTGTGCACCACCATAAGTCAAATGTGGTACTTTACACACAGAAAGAACTATTTTCAACCTTTTAACTATATAAGAAAAAGACACAAAGTTACAATATTTTTTTGCAGAAAATACATAAATAAGTGACTTCATTTTCTTGATTTTCTCTATAACAAATGAAGTGACTTTCAGGAATATGAAGAAAATATCTACCATTTGTAAACCCCCTAAATCCTGTATTAGAAAGCATATATTTGGCATTTTTAAATTTGATTTCTGTTGAAGGGATGCTTTCCTGATGAACTTTCAGTAAGTTTCTCCCAGTCATTCACTCCAATTCACTGCATTCACTCACGGGGATATGGTGATAGTAACTATCCACATTCCTCAGTTTCCTGCCAGAGGCTTTTCAGGTGCAGTGTTGCAGGGTAACCTAAGCCCTGTAGGACTCTACCATTGGCCAGGCCTTGTGCTAGGTGCCAGGGATTGGCAGGCACTATGATCATTCCCTGTTCTCAGAAAGCTTCCTTTAAAGATTGAGAAGAATACTACTCAGCTATCAGAGAGGACGATATTATAGTTTTCAAATTCAAATGGATGGAGATGGACAGAATTATGCTTAGTGAAGTCTCCCAAGCTCAGAGACTTAAGGGCCGAATGGTTTCTCTCATCCGTTGATACTAGAATTTATGTTGAAGCAGTAGGACAGATGGCTGACCTAACAAAACCTCAAATTGAATGACTTTCAGTGCAACAGGGGGAAAGCTCCCTAGGTAACTTCCCTACACCTCCAAGTTATAGGGAAGGGGATGGGGAGGGGGAGGGTATATGAATAACTCATAGGAGTCTGGTGATTGGGAAGATGGGGGAACCATCCCAGAAACCAATGTTATTCCTACCCTAGATACCCATTTAACACATGAGTTCTTCTGGGGAAAACTGCAACAGATGAAACCCATAGTAGTTTATCTATGCGTTGGCATTACCCCTGGATAACAAAGTTTATACACATTGATTGCTACTGTTTTGACAGTGTTTCCCCCTCATCTGTATCCTGTATCGCTATATACTTCTAATAAATGTGAAAAAAAATAAAGATTGAGAAGACAGACTCTAAGCAAGTTAATGACAAAGAATAAGATTTCCCAGTGTGAAAAATGCTAAGAGGCTTAAATATCGTGATGATTGTTATAGTTTGATTGTGAGATATCCCCCAAAAGCTCACATGTGATAATTCGGGAAGGCTGGGGTAAGATGATTGGGATATAAAGGCCTTAACTGGCAACTATAGTCTGCTAGGGTGTGGCTGGAGGAGGTGTTTCATTGGGGTGTGCCTTTGGGGTATTTATTCTGAATTCTGTGGAGTTTCTCTCTCTGCTCTGCTTCCTGCTGTTGACACCTTGATCTCTCTGCTCCCTCTGCCACCCTGATGTTCAGCCTCAACTTGAGCTCCAAATGATGGAGCCAGCCTTCTCTGGACATAGACCTCTGAAACTGTGAGACCCCAAGTAAATGTTTTCCTCTTAAAATTGTTCTGGTTCACTGCCCTAGTCACAGCAGCGAAAAGCTGACTGAAACAAAGATGGACGATTTCTGCTTTGGACAATGAATTTCTCAATTGTAAGTCAGTGTCATATAATAAGTTTTAAGAAGTTTTATTTGGAAATATTTTCTTCAAATGCTTCTGTTGAGAAAGTATAACTCTATACTTGCATTTCAATATAGATTTTTAATTCTATTTATTTCATTTGGATTCTCATGCTATTGATACGCAACATGTAAGAAGTATTAAATTTTCTAAAATATAGCCAAAGAATATTAAAAGTTTCTGGTAGAATTTTGACATGTTTTTTAGATGAGTAATACATTTTTTTATTGGTGCATTAAAGTTGTACACAATGATGGAATTTGTTGTTATATATTCATACATGCATGCAATATAAGTGTAAAATTTGGCCAGTATTCTCCTTCCCCAGAACTTTACCCCTCCCTCATCCATTCCCCTGGTCTCTTACTTCTGCTGATCACCCTTTGAGTCTGTTTATGTTTACTGTTCCCATTCCTGTTGCTTATTGGGAATTATTTAGTTTAAAGGGTTAAGATAATTAAGCTATCCATTTGCCATGTCAGTCCCACACAATGGAGCTCTTGGGGTTGGGTGGTCCTCTCATTTTTCTGCAGTCTTCCTAAGAGGTTCTGCCACTACTGGATGATCCTGACATTGAGGCTAGCTTAACCAGATCAGACCAAGTAAGATCTGTTACCAGTGCTCACTGAAACTATACCTCTTCTCAGAAGGGGAGAGAGAAGACAATAAAATAATATTAAGAGGCAGATGAGAGAAAAAGTGGGAGGAGAAGAGAGGGGGAAATGAGGAAAAGTAAATGCAAATGAGATCAGAGAGAAAGTGCACAAGAGAAAGAACAGGTTGTGGGGACCTTGGAAGGTGGACACACCCCTGCCGGGCTGGGTTACTACCCAGGGCAGGTGCTTCCTTGCTGCATGGCTATCTGAACGTTTCAGGACCTTACTCTCTCTACTTGTATTGTTATGTTCCATGCAAAGAGGGGGAAAGTTCTTGTATGGTTATTTAGAATTCAGGCTGGGGATTTTCACCACTACAGCCATACTGCAAGGGAAATTAAAGTCATGACATTTTTGCAGAGTGGGTATTCAATCCATAATCTTAAGTGACTGACTAATCTAAAAACAGGAACATAACTAGTAACTGCCTTCATATCTACTCCACATCTACTGCTCTCTTAGAAACAGAATAGTTTAAGTATGAAAATTAGGAGATTTAAGATCTTACCAAAAATTTCATTTTGATTCCTCCCCCACATACCGAAGGTGAAAAAACAAAATAAACAAAACTACTTTATAATGTGGTTTGACAAACATGGAATTGTTATCCCTTTCTCTTTGCCAGCATTATTTATTTCCTTTTACCAAAACATTTCTCAACTCTTTGACCTTTCCATACAAAGTGTGTTCTGGGGATGTGTTATTAAGGATGAACAAATTTGTTAACGCCTCTGGATCTCAATTTCTTCAGCTATGAAATGAGGATAGTTAGAGTACCTATCTCATAGGATTAGTAGCAATATTAAATGAGATGATTTATATAAAATGTTTATACTCAACAACTATCTAATAAATATGAGTCCTCAAGCTTGACAGGCAAGGAAAGTGCCAGAGGACAACAGAATGAAATCAATCACCCAGCTGAGCAGGACAGGTGAGTCACAATTGAGAAATAAATATGTAGATCTTTTCTATGCTGCTTGCAGACTATGTCATATATATGGGTCCCTATGAAAGAATCAGAAAAGCAAAAATGTGTTTGGATTAACATAGAAAGCAGAGTCTTTAATAGAAATTGAGAAGATGTTGAAGAAAACGGTCATAGGAAAATAAGAAAGAAATTGAGTTAATAGCCAATGCTACTGTTTAAAACTGAAAGATATTTCTAGGAACTCTCAGCTAGTAATAATCTTAAAAACTGTGCAGGAAGCTGTTGCAGTGGAAAGGTGATAGTCTTAGTTGCTTTGATTTTATAAATGAATAAGATAGAATAGCTAAAGATGGTGAACAGAAAGAAATATTCGGAACTTTAGTTATAAAGAAAGGAGAAAGGGCATGTTTGAAGGATCATCTGAAGCCAACTGTGACAATGTAGTGTCCTCCAGACCTACGGTAAGCAGCTATATAATGATCCCCTGGGGAAGCCCAGAACTAATTGCCTGGAACCTGAAAATATTGGGCCTCATTGGACAAATGGAATTGAGCAATGTGGTCAAAGTTATGGGCCATGGATTGTCCGTGTTAGCCCAGTACGATTACACAAGTCCTTCAAAGCAACCAACTTTACTTAGGGGTGGTCAGCTAGAGAAGGATCAGAGCATTTCTTGCTTTAAAGTTAAGGGAAAGAGACTAGAGCCAAGAATACTATATTCGCCTCTATCTAGAGCTAAAAAAGAAAGTCTCCACCAAAGAATATAGCCCTGCTGACACTTGATTTTAGGTTGGTTTCTTGTTTAAGACAGTAAACCTGTCAACATATGTTATGGCAACCAGAGAAAAGTAGTCCAAAATTGATCTTCTCCCCTTGGCTTATAGCCTTCCCTGCGGTTATGCAGTTCCATATAACTATTTCTAGACAATGTATATGAAAATAAAGTCAGTTCCTCAGGCCTGCTCCCAGAGTTCCAGGCAGGACCAACTATTCATGTGGGATTGAAGACCATGACTTCCTAAGGACACCAACATATCCATTTATGAGTTCCTCTCAAGTACTGATAACCAAAATATACCATGGTATGGAACAACTAATCAATTGCAATGAAACAACACTGGAATTTTTCTATATAGTTTTTAATAGATTACAAAGTGGACAACATAACATTTAGAAAAGAATTTTTGAACTGGGGAGCAATGTGCTATTTATCCATCTCAGAGCCTTCTCTGTAATGATGTAAGCCCCAGGAGTCTGACCTCCATCATCTGAACCCATCATCTACTCCTTAGCAGTGATACACCTAACAAGAATAACTTAGAGAAGAAGAAGTTTATTGTGGGGCTCACAAATTCAGAGATTTCAATCCACAGACAGCTGACTTCAGTACTCTGGTCTGGTGATGAGACAGCACATCATGAGGAAAGAGTTCAGTGGAGGAAAGCTGCTCCCCTCATGGCATGGTCAGGAAGCAGAGAGTGAGAGCAAGAGAGGAAGGGACTGCGGAAAACACGGTCCTTCCACAGCTGGCCCCAATGACCTACCTCCTCGAGCTACATTCCACTTGCCTACATTTACCACCCAATCAGTCCATCCAAAGTAGGATGGACCAATTAGGTCACTGCTTCCTTAATCTAATCTTTTCACTTGCAAACATTCCTGCAGGACCAGGAGTTTTTTGTAGACACCCCATATCCAAACCATAACAATCATACTAGATCCACTGTTTTTCTGTACCCTCTGCACTTTAAAGAATGCTTATTTCAACATTAATATTAGCATGAAAAAAGAGGAAATCACAACACTTAGTACTCTATTTAGAAAGTGTTAATGAGGAATGCAATAGTAGCAACTTTTTCCATATGCTATTAGCAAGGTATTAAAGCTACTAGGGATTCATATTTGATACTTTTTAATATGAATCATAGAATTTTTAGCACCAAATTGTAAATCTACCTATTGACTCAGTATTGAATATTGAACTATTTTTCTGACCTAAAATTTAAGTAGTCACAATAATTAAGATTATGAGAATTGTAGAGTTCCTTATATCTTCTATATAAATGTAGATTTATATGATAAGGGCAAAAGAAAGAAAAAGAGGAAAGAAGGAAGAAAGAAAGAAGAAGGCACTCTGTGGGCTGGGTCTATGCTAAGTTGTTCCTTATATCACTATATAAATTAATCTGGATATTTGCTTATTTACTTGCCTCATTCCCCAAAACGTTATATGCACTGTGAATGGTGGGACAATGGCATATTCGTTGTTCTGCATTTAACAAAATATTGTCACTTAGTGTTATTGAAATCAATAATGATAAATATATCTCTTCCTTCAAAGGGTAAGAAAATGAGAGTCAAGAAATCAAATACCCTTTCCAAGTTTTATAATTAGTAGCAGAGCCAGTCAAGAGTTCAGGTTTCTTGATTTACAGACCAATTTAAGCCTTGTTGCTCTACCACTTTCTTGGAACTTCTGTCAACTTCCTGCATCTTATCTCTTGTCTTGAACCTATTCCAACTAATAATAAGCAAAAAATGAATATTTTTTAACTTGAGTAGTAATTTTGGAAATCTCAAGAAAATGTTGTCCAAAGAATACTTTCCAGTTCTGATACTATTGTCAGGAGAATGCACTCACATCATGTCTTTTTATGTTCTTGTTCAATTCTTGTCTAGAGGATGAAATAGTGGACTTGTAATGTTGCACATATGTTATGTAAATTGTAGTAACATTTTGTATTGCTTTGACCTTTACAGCACGCTATAATTTGATTGGCTGAATAGTCAACTTCATGGTGTTTACTATCTTGCCCTTACTTGGATGGACATGATAAGATATTCTGAGCCAGCCAATCAAAAAATAGAATATCAAAAAGGTCAAAGTAGTATAATGTTTTCTTAAACTACAGTGTTCTTTTTACTGATCAAATGATGCATTTTTAAAAAAAGGGGGAAATCATGTGAAATAAAGCAAACCTGAGACTATTTAATGTAATGAATATGTTGATTTTATTAAGTCGATGTCAACTTTGCTATTTTCAAATCTGACTTAGAGGAACTGCTTATTAAAACTGTATTGCTACAGTCTGTGCTTTATTTTCCTTGCATTACAAAACATACAATCACATCTGAGCATAGTTTTTACTATGGATTTATTGAATAGTTGAACAAAGTTTGCAATTGTGTTGAAACTGGTTCTTATTCTTCTTCCTCATATGAAACCCCACTTTCCTGTCCTACCTTTGATCTCCTCAGTGGGCTTATCTAGTTCTTTCAGTGGTCCCTTGAGGTTTAATAACAGGCTCTGTTTTCACTGCATTGTTTCTTTCTGGGAAATTTTATTCAAATAACTTATTTCAATTATCATCCTTAACCCAGTGTCTTTCAAGTGTGCATATCTAATTCTTTCTTCTTTCTTCTAGATCATTATGCGTAATAGACTATTTATTTTTCAGTTGTATTTCAGAGGAAATTCCATTTCATCTTGTCAGAAAACAAGCCATGACTCCTCTCATCAAACTTGACTTTCCCAGTGTCTTAGTCTTAGTGGCACCACTATCCAATTCTATTCTCTAGAGATCATTCTTGATACTACTCTTACTCCTACCAACATTTTATTAAGACTAGTAATAGTTTTTGCCTGGTAAACATTCTTTAGTGTTTTCACCTTTCTCTTTCATTACTGTGACATTTTTAGACCAAACTACCATCATCTATTTCCTAGACCACTGGATACTCACCTATGAATCTACTTGTATTCTTTCTCCTGAGGCAGTCAGGGATGTATTTTCTTTATTTCTTTCTTTTTTAAAGAGAGAGGGATAGTGAGAGAGAAATAAAGAGAGAGAATCAATTTTATTTTGTTTTTCACATGGCTTTCATTGCTCTAAGACATCATTGTGTAAATGGTGCTAGGGTTTGAACTCAGGTCCTTGAGCATGGCTGGCAAGCGCTGTAACTGCTGAGCCACCAGCTTCAGACCCCAGAGTTATATTTTCAAAATAAAAATTTGACAATATCATTACCTATCCCATTCTCTTGTTCTGTAGTTCACTGTTTTCAGGATACAGACCAAAATCTCTTGTCTTTAAGGCTTTGCATGGTCTGATATCTGTCTCAACTCAGACCTCTCTGTCACCCACTATGTGCTTCATCCATATGGTCTGGTTCTTAACAGTGTTCTCTATGGCTTCAGTGCTATTTGCCTCTGGATCTTAGTTTGGTTCAAGTCTTTTTTCTTCTAGTTAAGTGGAACTGAAAAGAGAGTTTTCTTTATTGCTCTACTAGGATAAAGAATCACCAACTATGAAGAAAGTCAAACTAAGCATAATACTGCATTCCACATTCTCTAGATCTCCTGGGAAATATTAGGGGAGATCTGTGATCCAACCAAGGAGTAAAATTATACCAGCAGATAATGGGATGTACTACATTTGTAGCTAATACATTCTTTCTGAAAAATATTGTTCAATGAATCTGAGTACTAAGCAAGCAACAACAACAACAAAAACCAGATTATCAATGCTACCTACATCACCTACATCTCTGCCCTGTTTTGAAACCAATGTAATTTTTTTCATTTTCTATTTTTCCTCATAACAGATAAATTTGAGAAGAAATGGCCTCACTTCAGTTTCTTTGTCTTATTCAATGTTTTTGAAATATTCAATATATACACTTGCTAGAATTCAATGCTTCTTCAATATCTTCTTTAAATCTCCTAATTATTTATTAATTTATTATTCATTTGTTCATGCATATATATATAAGAGATCCTTATTAAGATGCTAGGCCAGATTCAGGAATATACAAGATGAACAAGACTGTTCTTGTCCCTAACCCCTAACGTCATGAAGCCAAGAGTGTAGTGGTAAAAAGAGATTTAATCAAAGAAGACCAATAAATGTGATAGTGTGTCAAATGCAAATAAGAAAAATATCACAGCACTGTGAGTATATCTAATAGAAGATCCTAATCAACCAAGGAAGGTTTCATGGAGGAAATGATATTTGAGATGGAAAATTCACTGATGAACAGGAGTTAGCTGGTATAAATCTGATCATGCATGCTTCCCACCTCATGTAGAGAAATTTAAACTATTGACAATGGCCTCCAAGGCAAGGTCCTTTTTTTTTTAATTTGTTCAACATAGTCTTACATATAGGAGGGAATCGTTGCCACACATTCATGAACACATGCATAATGACAGCAAGCCAAGGCCGATGCCAGTTCATGATCTCCCCTCTTGGAGTACCCCCCATCCCATGTTTCTCCCTACTTTACCCCCATATTAGTTGGGCTTCTCATGGAAGTCAAAAGTTCCCCACTGGGTTGATAACCCCCCTACTCCCTCCCTCCAGTTGCCTTGATGTCCCTCCCATTCCCATCCCCTTTCCCCCCCTCCCTTCATCCTCCAGCCTCATAGGCATGGTTCCCTCTGCTCGTGTAAACATTCACCCATGTTGAGGTTATTATTAGCTTAGCCAACTTTCTGTCCATTTCCAATTGTGTTCTAGCTTCCACATATAAGAGAAAACATTCAGGCCTTTTTGAGAATTCTCCCTCTCATATTCCCGCTTGCTCTGCCTCCCTTTGTTATCCCCTTACTGGTTAAATTATCACCTTCACAACCTTTCTACTTAAGGAGCAAACTCTGGCCAGTTTATATTTTCCCACAAAGTTAGTTGTTTTCTGAAATCTCACTTTTTTTTTCATTTATCATCTGCCTCTCTCAGAAGAACACAAATTTCATGAGTGAACCATCATCGTCTCTTTTGTTCTCACGATATCTCTACTACCAAGAAGAGCTACTGGCCCCTAGACAGAGCTTACTAAATAATTCTTCAGGCAATGAAAACTACTTATATTTAGGAATATCCTTAAGTTACTTATAGCACCTTTTAGATTTGACATGACATTTTGCTTTGGCGCTATATTAACTTTAATTTTCAAAAAATTGAACTCATCTTAATTTCAACATGAAACCTAAACACATGAAGGTGAATAATTAGGAATAGGTATGTATTTCAGCAGCAGAGTTTTTACTTAGCATGGGTAAGCTTCTGGGTTCTATCCTCCAGCACGGCAAAACAAAACAGTGATTAATTAAATAAGAAAACAGTGTTTATTTAATGTGACCAAAGATAATAATGTATTATTATCTTTGTATTACTTTTCCTTAGTATTTTCCCCTTCCTAACCATTCAAGAATAGATTTAGATATAACTGTACTGATTTATTTTCGCACATTTTAAAATTTACTCTCAAAGTACCAGAGCTAAGGTCAAACTTGATTTTCCAGAAATACTTGCCTGTGTGTATCTTAGTCAAGCAAGAATCATTTGGCATCCTTACAAAGATCTTTCCTGCCTCTGTGGGTTCTAAAGTATGCTGTGGGAGAAACCAAGAATTATTCATTCAGGCACTGGTGTATTATTTGATAAAGCAGTCAGTAGAATGGTGAAAAGAGAAATAATTTAGAGGTTATGTGACAAGCAAATTTCTTTTCTTTCTTTTTCTCCATTTTCCTATAGGTTCAATGTAAATTCTGTTGCCTTAACTGCTGAGGAAAACAATAAATTAGTAAATTTCTTATTTTCAACAGCATTACAGAACAGACTAAAAGCATAGGCACCAAGTTTTAATGAAAAACTATGGGTTTTGATGAGAAATACAAATGACTCAAATAAATCAAAGTTCAACAACTAATATTTACCAACTAAAGTTTTATAGAATATATTTGCCAATCATAGACTATGAAAATGCTTTCCCTCAAGGCAAAATCTTAGTTCTAAAAAGCCTAAACATTTTTCCATATGAGTTACCCTAATAACAGGAATTGGAAATACAGGGATTTAGGGTTAGAACCCCAAACAATACACCATAATCAAACACAGTTTGTGAAATCCTGTGGTTTATCTTAAAGTTCATGGACACTGCCTGTCTACCAGAAAATTCCCTTCTGTGTTCTCACATACCTAGTTCTCTAAATTTATGAGAAATTTTATGTTTTAAGGAAATGGGATGCTTAATTGCCAGTCTAAATCACTGGTCATTTGAGAGGTACTGATTTAGCTGTTGCTAGAAATTGACCCATCACACGGAGACTATGTACCATTCCTTTGCATAGGAAAGAGTACATGGTGGATCAACAAAATGGCTTGTAGTTTATTAGCACCTGAGATCACTCTTGAATTTTGACTTCCTGCCTCTCCATCTGATTAATCGCTCCCTAGCCGTATACAGCACAGCTGTCACTCATAACTGCATTGCTGCTCAATAGAATTTCATGTTTCTGTGCAGTTTACTCAATAAAAACTTAATATGGAATAATCTATCTCAAGTAACTATCTGAATACCTTTCAACTCTCTAATAAGATGCTGGGAAATAAAAGCTGGCATTCGATAGACACATTGCAAAGTGAGTGGGCTGTGGAAAATACATAAAGTGGTATAATCTCTGCATTCTGGAAATTTCAATACTGCTTATGTACTGGTGCTAGAACACTGTGGAAGCTTTCTGCATTGCCATCATCTATGCAGCCGTGTGGTAGTCTGTATTGTCAGTGGCGTGCTCTTAGAACTGTTATTTAACAAAAAACAAAACAAAACAAAACAAAACAGGAACTCTTTCTGACTTACCCAATTTTAAAAGAACAGGTGCTTGATGATATATTAGACAAAAGCATGATCATAATTAAATTTAAGAAAAGATTTTCACTATTACAGTGTTTTCACTCTTATAAAAAATTACTAAATTATTAGTCCAAAATGAGAGAATCAAATATATAGAAAAAGATGACCTGCAACTTTCTCAAAAACAGATTGAAATCTAGGGAATTTTATAAATATTTTGTGTTAAATTCTATGATCCAATATTATTATGTGATAAATTCTTTAGCCAGAAGAGATAGACCCCCCTCCCTCCTCTTATATACAGATATCAAGTCCATTCTGTGTAGCAAGTGGAAACCTACACAAAGACTAGAGACATGGAAGTAAAATCTGGTATATGGTTTCTAAGCAATATATGTCGGGTTTTTTTTAAAGGAATTTATTGGTCAAATAACTCCTTGTAAAATTGAAAGAAGATTTTGATAGAGGAGAAAGATTTCTATCAAGAGACCCGAAACAGCAGTTTCCTCAGATTTTTAAGCCACTCCCCAAACACGTGATTATTCTCTAATTCCCTGGCTGAGCAAGTAACCATTTTAATTAGACTCTGAGGCAAGCAACATTGTGTCCATGGTAACAGGTATAAAAAGAATTTTTTGAAAAAGAAAAAAAAAAAGAAGAAAAAAATGTGATAACTGAAAATGTGTTTAAATCATGATAAAAGGATTTAAACAGATGTTATTTTTTTCAAAGTGTTATTTTAAAAAAGAATTTTAAAGGGCTCTTGATATGAGAAAAAATTCATTTTTGGATGTCTTTAGGAAAAGTTTCTCACTCCTAAATTCTGTCGTTCATGATTTCCATGGGTGAGTTTGGTCCATGTTGAACAAAGGTATACCAGAGGGGAGAAATCAGAAGGTGAAACCCTTCAGGTGATGCTTAAAGACGAGTTAAGGCTTCTTCAGTGCTCATTAACAGATTGTGTATATAATAGTCCTTTTATTAAGCTCATATTCAGAAAAAAGAAAATGTAGTACCTCCGTCTTGTAGAGTTATATGTGTGTGGATATTTCTGGACACATTGCTTAGAGAAGGAAGGAGCCCAGGGCAGCATAGTCTTAAATGATGCATCCACTCTCTCTCCATAGCTTTAGGCTGGCTTCAGGCTTTCATGTAAGACTACTACTGCATATCTGACCATTTTTCATTTTCATATTATGCATTTCTGTATATGATACAGAGATACACACACACTCACATATACACATATGTGTTTATAAAACATGTGTGGGGCAAGGCATTGTACTTGTCTAGTCACTCAGGTTTTCAGAATCAGCAAGAGTGTATACAAACAAGCCCAAAATAAGAAAAAGGCTTGCCTTTCTTATGTTCAGTTTTTATTTATTTATTTATTTGACAAGAATTAGCTTCTCTAGGGATAGTGATCTGCTACTCTGTTTGAAAGGGGTAGGAACACCTAAAATTAATTTTCTCTCAGAGGACACAGGCATGTTCCACAGAACCAAGCGAAGAGTAAAGTTCAAAGAGGAAATCCAGAGAGAGTAAGAGGAAAGGAGTCTTTGGGCCTGGCAGAAGCACAGCTTATTTTGGCCATGTTCTTCCTGAAATTTAAATACCTACTGATTGAAAGCAAATTGGATGTTAAGGCAGGCTGCAGTGCCCATGTAAAGGAAAACAAACCAGCAATGACCCCCAAGTTGGACGTAGAGGAAGTCAAACCTTGTGTTGCTTTACCTCAAATGTTGAAAGAACCTAAATATGACTTTGTGTGAAACATAATTTTTAGTTCTTTGTTTTTTGGCCAATGAAGTGGTTATCAGAGAATACACCAGTCAGGGGAGGTGAACTCTGAGGAGGAGAGGATGTGGGAAAATAGAATAAAGTTTCAAAGACTTTATTTTAAATTTGTGTTCAGATTTGATATTTAAATTAAGAGTCTTTCTAATTCTAGCAAGTTCATACTTTTTGTATAGGATAAAGAATTAAAAAGCAGAGAAGTGATTATAAATCCTTTTTAATTGAACTGAGAATTGTATTTCATATATCGTTCAAAATTTGATATAGTAATTTCATGAAGATATTCCTGATTCTATATATACGCATAGACTCAAACCTGTACATTATAGATTTAAACATATAAGCCATACACTTGTGCATATTCACACATGCAAAAAAAATAGTTGTACAACTTCTATATATGGGATCTTATAGATGAATTTCACTTCTGCTACTCCATCACAATGTGGATATAATACCTATTTATAATTAAAAGCTATATCTGGAGTTTTCATTTTGCATTGTCTCCATTTTCCTAGAAGCTAATTAATATGTATTTTTAATATACTAATAGAAAAGATAATCTTATGCCACAGGATGTTTATTGGGTATCATTTCTAGAAAATTCATTTATGTCTTATGAGGAAAAGTTCCATAGCCACATATGTTTGTAGAAATGATGGGTTGAAAGTATTTTATTCATGAAAAACTACTTCAAGGTTATTGTAAAGCTCTCAATGAGAAAGAATTCTTAAGTATTTGGCAAACAAGTTTGTCCATAGAATATTAGTCTACATATCATCTTCTAAAAATAATGGAACACAAGGTGGGGTACACTGTCAAAGAGGAGTTGATTTGGCTTCAGTTACTGGTCAAAGATTACATTCTTTGTTAGTTACATTTGTTGCACACCTATTAGGCCAAACAACCCACAACAGTTTGCACCATCTTTGGGCCAATCCTGTGAGACACATGAATTTCTGAACTTAGTGGTCAAGCAAACTAAGACTATGGCTATGTTCCCCAAGTCCATGCAGCTATCAGATAAGATGAAGCTAACATTTGAAAGAGCTTTATTTTTCTTGTGGCTTGTGTTATATAACAGAGGGGTAAACAGCTTACTGACTTATTTTTCAGATCAAAGATTTAATCAATGTTCAGGCATGATGAACAATGTAAGACAGCAAATAAGTAGCCCACTTTCTGTCCCAATTTCCAAGGTGCTAGAAAGCGCCTCTCTTCAAGCATACCTTTTCAAACCACCCACAGAACACAAAAATCCTAAGTAGAAATGCTTCATTTTAAAGATTTATTTTCTCCTTCAAAAATGCAAATATTTTTATGAGCTGCCTCATACTTTAAAGAAGTTCCCAAATCTGGCTAAGCAGCAGCATTGCTTAGAGAAAACTTAAAAAAAAAATAGTACAGACACCTTACAAAACCCTAGATCTTTTTAAACAAAGTATCTAAAGCTTAAGTTCAAGAATCTTCATTAATTTTTCAAGTTCCCTAGGTAACTTTAGTAATCACTACTTAAATCTTTAGCAATCTTTTCCCTTTTCAGTGCAAATGGATTAATTAGGGAGACATTGTGATAGCATTGGAAG
Source organism: Aplodontia rufa (assembly GCA_004027875.1). Classification (NCBI taxonomy): domain Eukaryota; kingdom Metazoa; phylum Chordata; class Mammalia; order Rodentia; family Aplodontiidae; genus Aplodontia; species Aplodontia rufa. The sequence continues at coordinate 20,712 of PVKS010011605.1, read as the reverse complement.
GACTGTAAATTTGGAATCTTAGGATGTGAGTTGAAATCTCAGCTTCACCAGTTAATCTCTGTTAAGACCTTGGATAAAGTAACTCATCCCACTTGGCTTCAATGTCCTCATCTTATAATGGGGACCTTAACATTCACAAATTATTGTTATTGTATTACCATTACTAAAAACATATAATGAATATAAAAAAATCTTCTTGCATTCTATATGCTCATTGCTTAATCTTTTTCTGAAGAGTACAATTCCATTCATGGAGACACAATTGGTTTGGTGTTGTGGAAGACAGACTTAATTCCAAGGGCAAAAAGGCAAAATCAGGAATGGGGGCCTCCTTGGACTTCTCTTGGACCTTTTCTATATACCATATGGTCCTGGGTCTTTTTCTTTAGAACAGGACAAAAGAGACTCTTCAGTCCCAGAGATGTTTTTTTGTCTCTTCTTGTCTGAGGCTGGATCACATTTCGCTTCTTTGAGAGATTTTTATTGGCAACTGGTGCCTCTTTATATAAGTTTGAGTCAGTAAAGAGGACCAGATCACTCTACTAAATGAGCGTACTACCTCCAGAACCTGAGTTTGACAATATTCACATGTGCTACTGCAAAGTTTAGGGAGCAGTCTTAAGGAAAAATTTCTTAAAGAAAAATATTGTTAATACCAAAACTATCCAAAGGCAAATTTTTGAATATACAAATAGAGCTATTGTATTTTTAATCTGAATTGACAATTTTTTTTCCACAGAATGAGCACAACGTGGTAAAGGTCTTTAAATTCTTGTTTTTGTTTTTGTTGATTGACTTTCTAGGCCCCTTGATTTGGTTCAACCTAGATATTCCAAGTCATTTATACCTCATTAAGTGGCTACTTTATGGAGAGTAATATTCACAGTCCATTTTTAAAGATTTCTTTCCTATTGCATATTAGATATTTTCCAATCTCCAAGTAAAATTTTTCTATTTTTGTATTGTATAAGATGTCATCAAAATATTATTAAATAAAACCATGTGTTCCTACATAAAATGAAGGGCCTAAATTATTGTAGTACTTTTAAACAAAAATAAATGTTGCTATGCCTTTGCAAGGACAGAAATAATTTTAAATTGTGTCCAGACATAGTCATTGATATCGCAACTTTGGCAGTAAAGAACAGCATAATTGAAAACTTTTTGTAAATTTTGTTAAGTTTTTTTTTTTGGTTTAGCCACTTTGCAGATCTTTTACTGTGTCATACTATATATATATATACATGCACCCAGATACGTGTATATCATGTACAATGTATATACAATTGTGTGTGTGTGTGTATATATATGTGTGTATATATATATATATATATATATATATATATATATATAGTCTTTCATCCGCTGAAATGTGTTGGCAAGGAATTTTGGGAAAATATGCAACAGATGTATTGTTAGAAAGTAAATAACTTCACCATTCATAAATAAGTGAATTTATCTATAATGGTCAATATTTAATCAAACTTTTTCTTCCATATAAATGGCTATCTTTTGTGGTTCCATTAAATATTATGCCAGTTACATAGCATAAAATCATCAAATTAATATTACTAAGGCAAGAAAAGTATATCCCCTTCCAAATAAAAATGAAAAGAAAGATTCCCAAAGTAAAAATTCATATGGTAAGATAATAGACCCTATAATTGAAAGAATATTTTCAAGTCTATAAATATTCACCATCTTTTATTTTGTAAGATGTTAATGAGAATGAGCTTAACTATAATCACTTCTTGCAATTTACAATTTATTAAAATAACTTCTGACTGGCATATGCGAGAATGCAGGGTCAAACTCCAGCACCATGTATGCAACAAAGGGTTGGAACAATGAAAGTTACATGAAAAACTAAATAAAATTGATTCTCTCTCTCTCTCTCTCTCTCTTCTCTGTTTCTTGCTTTCTCATTGTCCCTCTCTCTCTTAAAAAAATAACTTCTTTCAACTGCCCCCCCAATAATGTGCACACCATTTTTGATGACATAAGAAGTCTTCTGAATAAAGAATTTAGAGCTAATTCTTCCAGGGCAGTTTTTATAGCATACATTAATTGACAAATAGATAAGAAAAATAAAGGACAAATTGGTACAAAAATAGATACTTCTAATAATCAGTAATATCAGTATGGTTCTTTGATCATATCAATTGCTATCAAAAAGCTTTGATATATTTCAATATGTACATAAAACATTGTGATTATTATGTCATAAGGGTTGACTGAGGCAGCAAGTACTATTGCTAATAATTTAAAAACAGGATGCGAAACAAGAGTAATAGATGATATTTTGGAGTCAAGCCTAGATCTCTTTATCCTCCTTTAAATTATTTTACTATTCAAGCTATTTCATTTTATTTACTTTCTAAAATAGAATATACACTTTATATTTACTTCTGTGTATATATCTGTTATTCCATGGATTAAATCCTGTGTCATGCCAAAATAAATATCTGCATAAGAATTGTATATAGGAATGTATACAAATAAGAAATAGTTATACATACATATATATGTAGATACATATGCCCCTTTTGTCATCCCACTTCCTGTTTCCTTTCCTTTTCTTTTTGTTTTCCACCATCCTTTTTGAAGCTGAAGCCCACTGTGCTGGGCATGGTTACTTACAGTTGGCATTTTTAATGTGGTGTAGTGTAATACTGAAGTAGATTTTAGTGAAGTAAGATTTATTTTTCAATTTTTTCAATAATAAGAAATGTTATTTGAGATGTATATTACAGTGGCCATAAATCTTTTTTTTTAAGACAGAGAGAGGGAGAGAGTGAGAGAAAGAATCCATTTTATTTAGTTTTTCATCTGAACTTTGTTTTTTCGACACTTAGTGCATATGTGGTGTTGGGTTTGAACCCATGTCCTTGCACATGCCAGGCTAGCACTCCAACCACTGAGCCACTACTCCAGCCCTGGCAAAAAGTTTTAATTTGTGATACATAAAACAGATTTAACAAATAGTAATGTCCTCATCTCTAAAACTATACAAAAGAAAACTATAATAATAACAAAACTGTTCTTTTTCTCAGCCAGTGAGACCAAGCACCTGTTTTCAGACATTACCATTACCTACCTATGGACACTCTTCCTATCCATGCCCCATCTAGGACTGAAGGGAGTATTTTGACAGATTCTGTTACATATTTAAGAGGCTCACCCACTGATTTTGCTCCGCGTTGATCTCTGTGTCTCACTCTTAGCCATAAAAGATAAATCAGATAATACTAAAAGTAACACGAGGCAGTAAATTTCTCAAGTGATGTCTTCAATTACTAAACATTACTTCAATTACTAACCTCCCGATTCAGAGAAAATTATGATCATTTAACTACCTAATAATGAATTATACACAGATATCTAAGAGGTATTTGTTAAAAACTGTGCCAAGGTAGGTCTCCTCAGACTAAATACATTATTTTAATCACAAATTTAGCAAATTATAGCCTTGTTCTTTATTTTTAAAAAAGATCACTGATATCTTTTATTTCTGATATGTAGATTTTAAGTAAAGTCTAATAGGAGTACAAAGCTTTGCAAAAGTTAAGAAAAAATCATACTGAGTAAGGTCTTAAAAAATGTAGTCCCTTCCTAGTTAATAATGCACCATGGTGTTGGTTTAAAATTGCAAAGTTTCTATTCAGTGTAATTGAGAGTTGTTATTTCTAAATGTAGACAAATTGTCACCCTTATTATTTTTTGGTTTTTCTGGACACCAATCACATAGAACATGAGATTTCAAGTCTAAGTTGCTCATTCACGGTGATTCCATTGAAAGTCTTGTTATATTTCTTGCTCCTGTCAGAAAGCTTCTATCTAAACTTAAAGGGAAGTCACATATGCAGCTTTGTGAAATCCCTAGTCCCCTTTAAATGTTCCATGGGCCTCAGCCAAATGAATAATTGTCCATCAGCTTATGGTTCATTAGGGACCACAAATCAGTTGAGTGGGAGGTGTTTCATAGGAAACTATTCAAACCTAAGTTTTGCTAGATTCCTGATGAATAGAACAGCCTAGGACAAGAAACTTTCATCTAGGGGCTCCGAGGTGGTTAGGCTGGTGAGAGCTAAGGCTTATAAAACTAATTGGACAGATAAGAAAAAGGGGAAGGAACATGGTCTGGACTCAGAAAGGAGACTTTCCTTAGCGCTTATTGGCAAGTGGAAACCTTCAGTAGAAGAAAGATATATAAATGAAATTAATGAAAAAGTTAGATTTCAGAAAGAATGCATTTTACGCAGTCAAAAATGTAGCAAAATACTTTCCGATTGAGATTTTTTCTTTTTAAAAAGATGACTATTTTTCATATATATTAATTGTATTATTTTAGTTTTATTTGCATGAACTTATACAACAATTCATTTAGCTTATAAATAATCTTAAAATTCACTATATTCTTAGGTATTTTATTAAAGTTCTATTTTAAGAGGAAGAAAATTGTAGCATATTTACAAATAGATTATTTTATATGTTAACCTCTCTGACAATTTTTATTCCATGTACCTATGCTGAAAATAATTTAACACTTTTCTTTTTAGCCCCATGGAGTAAAAACAATGACTCTGAAATAAAAATTCATCATCTAATCCCACCCTATGTGAATTATATAAGATATTGAGAAAAGACTTGAAGGTCATGTATCTTACTAAATCTAAAGCAAACCAAAAATAATTTCATACCCCATTTCAAAGTTTGGGGAGATGCAAAACACTTTGTGAAGTTCTTTAATTCTTAGTGATTTCAGTACTGGCAAATTGAAAGGTTATCTATGCACTGGTCAAATGATAAGCTAGGCTTTGGAAATCTTAGACATATCTCTATAATTAATTAAAACATACATTCAGGAGATTAATTGGATAACTGTTAAACAAACCATTCTAGGCTTTCTTCATACATTTTATAGATTCCCATTAAACCAAAGAAATATATTGGCCCAAATTTCTTTTGGAAGAACTCTAAAAGATACATGTTAACTAGGAACAAAAGGAGAGCTCTGGGATATCTGTTCAAACACAGGTCACTTGATCAAAGGAGCTAATTATAATTTTACAGCTTAAATGGCACGCATCCCTGATGTTATGAGAAATGAGACAAGAACTTCATATAAGAGAGAACAGGGCTTCTCTGGGTAGATATCACCTAAGGAGGAGCTTCAAAGACAGTGCAAATATTTCAGTGTTTCTTAGGAAAGACCTTTGATAGAAGGAACATGGAAGTCATAGCATCACATTGACCAGAAGGAAATAGAATATTGCTGTGTGGATATAGGGAAAGAAAGTGTTTTCCTACTCTGTACTCACCACTCAATCCTTCTGTGACCTCTAGTTGCAAAGAAATGAGAAGAAATCTTTTTCCATCATGGTATTGCTGCTGCCTGTCTGGTAGGTTTCCTCTAATTCAATTCCATTCAATTCAATTCTGAGGTTCCCTGGAAACAATGTCAGAGCCTACAGACAGAGCTCGGTCCCACAAGAACAGTGCCCCTTCAGATGCCAATCTCAAGCACAGGTTGTGCTTCTGGTCAACTTTTTATAAATTGTAGTTTCCTCAACCCCCTCCTTGAGCTTGTTTAATTCTCAAGAGCATATAAAAGAACTCAGGGAAACACTTGACTAATATTTACTCCTTTTTCTAAAGCATATTACAAATGAATCAAATGAAAAGCAAGATGGAATAGATCAATACGCTGAGGAATGGGTGACTGGGCATGGAGCGTCCATGTTCTCACAAGCAAGCAGACTTTCGAGAACTTCCCCATGTTCAGCTGTCCAGAAGTTACTAGATTAACTTGCTCTTGGATTTCATGGAATTTTAATTACATAGGCATAATTGATTTAGTTGCAAGATTATATACTTTATATTTTAAGTGGAAAGGTACTTATACAGTCAAAGAACCAGGAACTTTTATTATTATATAATGTTGCAATTGTTAACTGTTTGTGTTTAATAAATTGATCTAATTTTTATGGAATCTCAAATACTATTATTTATATAACATCTATGTCAGGATTTTAGGTCCCTTTTTATAAATCACAAAAGCCTGTATGACTTTTCATTTTTCTACTCTCCATGTATTTTATTTTACGTATCAATGTACTCTTGTGTAAACCATTACACTATGTAATGATTTTATACACAGTAAAACTATACTAGATGAAAGCTCATTATAAAATCAGTATTCATCTTTAGCCTAACCATCCAGCTTTGAGAAATAGAAAAAAGGAAAGAAAAAGAGAAAGGCTTTCCATTGTGTTACATAGCTGTATTTTGAGTTATTGTTGAAAGTAATTGTTCACCTTACCGGCTTTGGCATCAAAATGCGTAAATCTCAGAATTTCTCCGAGAATTCACACATCTAAGGGGGAAAAGCAAACCACACAGAACAGTTCTTCCACTGTGAAAAAATAGCAAAATTCCACACCTACAACAAATTGCAAATTTTCACATATTTGCTCCAGGCAAACATTTGCAATTTTCACAGCAAATAAGGCTTTTGGCTTCAATAAACTTTTTTTTTTTTGTCTTCTACCCCTTTGGAAAAAGAAATCCTTCTCTCTATTCTCAGACAACCAGAAGAACACATGAGGAAAAATTACCTATAGTATCCTGTTTAATATAGATTTTTAATTTTAGCTAAATTAATTAAATTTGATTTTAATTTTGGTATGTACCCACTTGGATGAAAAGTATCTATTCAACATTACTGTATTTGATTCAAGAACCCATGACTGAGGACAGGAACCATGAAAGTGACATTTAGCTGTTGTGACCTGAGAATCTAGTTCCATTCTAATCAAATATTCACTCTTGAAACATCTCTTACTGATTTAAAGAAATAGGCTTTCTAACAGTAATTAAATGAAAGGAGAAAACAGGTTTCCCTTAAAGTAATAAATTTTTAAAATTTCATTTTTATTAGGTTCTATAAGACAATGTTTATCTGATAATGAACAAGGATGATTCCCAATCAGCTGTGAAGAGCAGAGAATATTTTCCTATTAATAATTATACAAATGTTAGCTTATATTGAAGAGACACAAACAAATACAAAATCTAAAGATGGTACAAGCTTATAACTATGCTAATCTATAATTAGTCTGCCTTCTAATATATTTTACAGAATGAGACTGAAAACTATAGCATTTTATCAATAAGACTTTTAAAATTGTATGTAAATCATCCATGGGAGGGTGTTTCCTCAGACATCATCATAGCAGTTCATTCTATGGCAAATGAAAAATATATGTGTTTAAAGGTCTGAGCATCCAAACATTGGCTTTATGTTATAGAGAAAGGATATCATTTAACTACTGCTGGTTGGTTTGGGGGTTTTTATACACATGAATTCACTTTTACACTCTTCTGTTGATTTGCCTAGCAACTTCTTTATTTTATCTGGTAGTATAAATGGTGTGTGTGTGTGTGTGTGTGTGTGTGTGTGTGTGATGATAGAGGACTTGCAATTGTGTGCCACCTACTTGTCTCCTGGTTCCTTGTTTTGGAGAAAGTACAGAACAAATCAGTCTCTGCCATCTTTTAAATTGTGAATTTTTTCCCAATGAATAAAAAAGTTCAACTTTCAGCATGGTTTTTAAAGAATAAACACAGTTTGATCTCTGTCTATATTACCAGCTTTCTCTTTCATGTCTTCCTACCAAATAATTTTTGTGCTACCAATGCCTGAATATGGTGCCAGGTAACATGTGTTGGATACAAGGATTCCCCCCAAAATTTTATGCTAAGCAATGCAGAAATGTTGCGAGGTGAATGATTAGATTATGAGTGGTGGAACCTCATCAGTGGATTAATCTGTTTGAATAATAATTTGAATGGAGAACTAGGTGGTAACTACAGGCAGGCAGAGGATAGCTGGAGGAAGTAGGTCACTGGGTATATGCCCTTGGCGATCGTATCTTGTCCTCGCTCCTCCTATCTGCTTCCTCACTGCCATGAGATGAGCAGCTTTCCTCCACCACTCCCTTTCACCATGATGTTCTGCTTCAACTTGGAGCTAAAGCAATAGAGTCAGCCAACCATGGATTGAACCTCTTGAAACCATAGCCCTCGAGTACTTCTCTAAGTTGTTCTTCTTAGGTATTTAGATCACAGCAATGAAAAGTAGACTAGAATAATAGTTTTTACTCTATCTGGATGTTCTTGATGATGGTAGTCTGCATATTTTCTTCCCACTAGGTTCCACTACTGAACTCATCACTGGAAGCTCACCTGATGTGCCATGTCTTTAGTAAAATCTTCATCCTTTTCCCTATTTGGAGCTGTTTCCTAGCTTCTGTCCTTCTTCTTCTAGATCAACTTTACCCATTAAATTATAATCATTTATTTGTCAAATATTCCTTGAAAGGAATGAGTCTTGTGAATTAAGAGTCTGCAGTGAGAATCAGACTTGGTGTGTGCTGTAAATTCATTAAGTTGGGAAGTTGAGCCAGGATGATCACAAGTTCAAGGCAACTTAGTGAGATACTGTCTTAAAATATAAAATAAAAAGGTCTGGGGATGTGGCTCAATGGGAAAGAACATCTGGGTTCGATTCCTAGTATCAAGAAAAATTTTTTAAATATAAAATAAAAAAATTCTAGGAAATAGAAATGAATTTGAAATGAAAGATATTGTCCCAACTCAAATATATAGGGAACTTGAAGAATAAAGACTATATCATTATCACTTTTCAGTTGTTTAAAATGGCAAGGATTTACGATATTTTTTGAAAAATTTATAATGATTTACTAAAGGAGGAATACACAGTTAATTTGCTCAAAATTTGACTTGTTGAACAAAAGAAATAAAAAATAACAGAAAATAGAAATTGCTCATATAAATGTAGTTTTAAAAATTTTAATTAAGTTTATTTTTAAATGGTATATAAAACATAAAAATATATGTATAGGGTAATGTGATGTTTTAATATATGTATGTATTATGTAATGTTTATAGCAGGTTAAACATATCTATCTCCTCAAAGATTAACATCTATGTATATTGAAAACATTTAACATTCTCTCTACTAGCTTTTTGTTATATACACTTTCTTATTATTATATGTAGTCATCCTACTGTGCAATGGCACACCAGGCCACTTTACCAGGATACCTCACTCCTAGTACCAGTTGATCAACTTTTCCTTATCCATTCCAAGTCTCTATTGTCCCCAGCCTGATAGCTACCATTTCACTGTCAAATTCCTTGAAATCAAAATTTTTATAATTCACATATATGTGAAATCATGTGCATTTCCTATGCTTGGATTATTTCACTTAACATAATGATTATCAGTACCATCCACTGCTGCAATGACAGGATTTTGTTCTTTTTATGACTGAATAGTATTCCATTGTGTTATATAATGCATTTTTGTTTTTTATCCATTCATCATTGATGGACACTTCTTATTTCCCATTTCTTGGCCATTGTGAATCAAGATGAAATGAACATGGAAGTGCAGGTGTTTCTTCAACATACTAGTTTCATTTCCTTTGGATATATACCTGAGTGGTGGGATTGCTGGATCTTCTGGTAGTTCTATTTTTTAATATATTTAAGAATGGTCATACTGTTTCCATATTAGGTGTACCAATTTATCTTCCCACCAGCAGTTTGCAAAGCTTCCCTTTTCTGCACATCCACACCAGTTCTTGTTGAGGTGATGTCTCAGTGTGGTTTTGATTTGCATTTCCCTGATGGTCAGTGATGTTGAACAGTTTTTCATTTACCTGTTGGCAATTAGTATGTCTTCTTTTGAATAGCATAGTTTTAAAAAGTAGAATTCTCTGCCACATAACTGCAGGTACAGTAATTTCGCAGAAGGAAATACCCGCTGGTATTTGGGGAACTTCCCCTTTCCACGGGCAGCCCAGTTGCCATAGTTCCTACGCAGCTTCCTATTGTGCCTTACTTGTCTTTCAGAAATAAACTGAAAAGCTTTGACCAAAAAATCTTCAGCTTTCTCTAAGGCTGCTAATCTAGTGCATACCCTAAATGTAAAACAAAAAGTTTAAGCATTCTTTTTTTAGCCTCTCTTTTCTGTACCTATGAAATCTACCCTAATTGTATTATATAGTTGGGCCATTGCTTCCAAATACCAAAAATAACTGGAGGATAGAAAGGAGATAAAACATTAATTCTCTTTGCCTAATTATAGGACAATTGTATAGCTATTTTTAATTTAACAGGAACTCTTTAGCTATATGTTTATGAATGTTATATGATTTCTGCATATCTAATTCTAAACCTAGTGCACATTATTCAGCATACATCGCATTCCTACTGTGTGCCAGGCACTAAACACCCTTTATTTCCTTCCACCTTTGCACTATTTCCAGACTTATCTACACTCATCTAAACCACTATAATCACCTAATAACTGAATGAACTCCCTCTATATAGGCCTAAAGATAATATTAGTAATAATATTAGTAACAATAGCCGTTACTGAGGATTTACTCCAGGTTTTAGGTCAAGTGCTTACTGTAGACAGAGGGGCCCAATCAGAGACAGATAATATGAACAAATATAGAAGAACTGATATGTGTCCAAATAATGAAGCTAATGTTTCTAGAAGTTAAGCAAAGTTCTCCTCATATACCCTTGCTAGAAAGTGTTGCTGGTAGGATTTAAATTAAGATCCACTCGGAACACACTTCTCATCCTGAGAGTACCATTCTGTATTTTATCCTGCCCAGTTTCTTCCAGTTTTAAATGTTCCACATCTGATCACACAAGGATCTAACTAATTTGAGTATACTTTAAGTTCACTTGGTTATCACTCTGCAGAGGAGAAAAATCTCTAAAGGACCCTCTTTCTTCCCAGCTTTATTTCTTAGTAGCTTTGTCTCATATTTATTTCCACATGAACAGCTGCTTGTAGATGGACCTCCCCTATATTCTCAGCCACTCTTTTAAGCCTGTGATCTCACTGCATCTTCTCCCTGGCAACCTTCCTTACAAGTCTTCATCATGATAACTACATATTTTGTCAGCAATTACATGCAGTTGCCATTTTTTTTAAAGAGAGGAGGACAGTAAGAGAGAGAGAGAGAGAGACAGAGAGGAGAGAAAGAGACAGATAATCAATTTTTATTGAGTTTTTCACCTGGCTTTTGTTGCTCTGACACTTAGTTGTGTACGTGTGTGCTGGGGTTTGAACCTATGTTCTTGTGCATTCCAGGCAAGCATTGCAACTGCTGAGCCACTACTCCAGTTTCCATTTTTAAGAATTTCTAATTCCACAAGATCTAAGTGAATTGCTATCCTCCCCACCCAACATTTCTAGCACCCTGTGAATTAAAAGTATTTTTGAAATGTAAGTTTTTATGTGTCCTTTTCTTATGGATGCTAAGCTTGGTGGGAGAATACTATCTTCTTCTCCAGTGGCTTTTTGGGGGTATATAGTACATGCTCAATAACTCTTTATTCTTAAACTGAGATTAACTACTGGTGCAAGAGGAGACAGAACTGGACAACAGGCTGTCTGGGGCTCCAGTCTCATCAGTTTATACTTACGTATTTTATCATATCAAATACAAGATGAGAGATTGTTAAAATTCTAACCTCTGAAAATAATGGTAAATCTGCACCTGAATGAACACTTGGGAGCACACTCTGGTTGGATTTTTCTAATATATGATTTCATTTTATTTTCACAATTTATGTATGAAGTAGACCTTATTTCCCCCACATCAGAGAAGAGGAAATTCAAATTTAGAGAACTTGAATGACTTTCCCAAGATCACTCTACTAGCTGGCGGCCAGGGAATTGAAACCAGACCACCAGACTCTCAGACTCTAAAAGGTTTTTTTTTTTCTTTTACTAAAGGTAATACAAGAAAAAGGAAAGGAAATTGATATACTTATTGAGCCCTTCTAATGCATCAGTGATCACTGATGCCTTTTTATGGGGGACAGTGACAATATGTGTTTCATCCCTGTATTATTGAGGAAAACCTTAATTTTGAAATTAATATATTTATGTGATTGCTTTGTTACAAGAAATATGTGGGCAATAAAAGGATACCCATCATTCTTCTGTGCGCGTTCAGGTGTTATGTTTTTATTAGAAATACATAATTTAAATATAAAAATGTTTATATGTTCTATTTTATCATTTCACATAGTTTTTTCAAATACATAATGTCCACAACTATAACATATTTATTAAGATTATTCACCCAATAAATCATACTTAACTCTCACAATGTTTTTGAATGCTTCTTACACTGGACTTAGCATAGGCAAACAGCTGTTCTACGATATGACAGGCTAAACAGCTACGAAGAAGCCACATCCCGCTGTATTTGCACTACAGTGGATCCTCAATTAAATGTTTGCCTGATTATTAGAGAATATGTGTGAAATAGCAACAACAATAACAAAAGATATCCAGGATTATATTCTTGCAGTGCAGTGTAGAGATTATCATCTATAAACGTTATATAAAGTTGTACATTTTAAAAGGAAAATTTGTGATCTGCTCTTAAAAATGTCCAATTATAGTGTTAGAATTCAAAAGGCTATTAAATGTGCTTGTTTTAAATTTTTTGTTTATTTTTCAAGAGAGAGGGATGGTGAGAGAGATAAAGGGAGAATAAATTTTATTTAGTTTTTCATGTGGCTTTCATTGCTCTGAAACTTCTCTGTGAATGTGGTGTTTGGGTTTGAATCCATATCCTCAAGCATGCCAGGCAAGTGCTGGAACTGCTCAGCCACCACTCCAGCCCCTAAAAATGCTTGTTTTAAATAAGGGAAAATAATTAAAAATTTAAAAAATGAAGCCATCTTGGTATAACAAAAAGAATAGGGCTGGATGTTATATTTAAGAAAGCTACAATTCTAGGAGAAGAAATTCAGAATGATTTTATAGACAAAATAGGGCAGGAAGTTGAAATTGTCACTTATCTTATGAAAATACATTTGATTTTACATGCGCTGGAGTCTTACACTATGTCTATATCCTAATTGTACAAAAACTACTTGAAAGTTATTATTAGGTAAACATATGCAAAAAAGATATAGAAATTTGACCAAGAACATAAACAGTGAAAACTGCAATGACATAGTAATTACATAATGATGATATAATTATAAAACTGCAGAAAAGAAGAAAGAATTATTGATTAAAGGAAATGATTTGGAAGAAAGAACTGATCTGAGGAGGTGCAAGTATCTGAATTTGCTCCTTCATGCTCCTATTAAAATGCGAACTTCAGCTTGAAAAAGTAAAAAAAAAAATAAACAAATAAATAAATAACTGATGAGAGAAATACTGCCTCATTTGCACAGTCTACTGGGTCACCTGCTAGGTGGATGTGGTGGGACCAGAACAGAGGGTAAGAATGAGATGGAAGCTGGAAGCCTGTCAGTAGAGAGACTAGCACCCCTCTCAGGAGAGGAGAGGAATAAATAGAGGTAAATAGAGAGGTTGTCAGGTAGATGTAGGCCAAGAACTTCAAGATGCTTTATGGACAAATAGACACATCCCAATGCAATGGGCTAGACTTGTTATCTCATAGATGAACATTCCTATGCTAAAACATCTGTACATGCTAACAGCCACTACCCTCACCCCTGCCCAAGGACTATGGTTCCAAAAATGATTGTTTCTCGCGCATGATACCAGATTGTATTAAAAGAGCTCTGATTTCTACTATCTGACCATTACACAAACTGGTAAAATACGTGAATTAAATTAAATATGCATGTTATTGAAGGACAAAGAATTGGAAATATTTTGTAGAAGTAAAATTTCATTAGAGCACTAAATTAAATCTCTAAAATATAATTTTGAATAAACACCTAAAAATTCACACCCAAACACCCAAATTTAGATATTTATAAATGATAATGAAATATTATACTTGTTTCCCATTTTTATATCCCAAACAATTTCAGATCTAATTTTTTGAAGCACAATATTTTAGTATATGTTAAAAATATGCTTAAGTCATATATAAGCCCAAATCCCTAATGTCAGGGAAAGTTCAAATGCTAACATGCAATTTTGGTGGCACTCTCACTTCTATCTCTCCAATTGGTAATTGTAAAATCAATGCTATATTCTGTATTAATTATCTTTCAGACACTGATTATAATTTACTTCATCACCTCTAGATAAAGTGTTTACTGAAGATTTCCTATGAATAAAGCATCCAGGTAAGTGTTGATGGACATTCAAAAGAGATATTCTGGCTTAAATATTTGATAATTCACCATTTCCTCAGTTTCCTGAGTCATTGGGATTACAAGCATGCATTTCAGTGCCTGGATTTTAATTAATTTTTATTCCAAATGTCTTGAGGCAACCACAGTATGTTAGTACACTGTTTCACAAATACTTTTATGATCAGCTACTTTATAAGTTTTACAAAGCTACAGTTCAGGGTCAGTGGTTTCAGTGCTTGCCTGGCATGTGCAGGACATGAGTTCAAACCCTAGCGACTCATACACAACAAAGTGTTGGGGGAAAGAAGGTTACATAAAAAACTAAATAAAATTGAATTTTTTTTCTCTCTCCCTCTCTCCCCAACTGTCCCTCTCTCTTAAAAAAAATTCAACAGTTCTCCTGAGATGGACTGAGGCCATATTTGTTATGTGATGGTCAATAGGCAGAAGCTTCAAATCCTTGGCAAACATACTAGAGTCACATAATGGTAGTTAAATCTGTGGAATAGTGCTTCACAGTTGAGTTTATGAAACTTTTGAAATGAATAACTAAGAAACCTGAAGACTTAGGCTTCTCATGGTTGATCTTTAAATTGTGGTCCTAAAATGCTATTTTTCCACCAGGATTTTATAAAGGAACTGGAAATCAAAGAGTTTGGAGTTCATGCCTTCTAGAGTGCAAAGAACTTGAGTAACCTACATTGTTTAAAAGGGAGGAGAGCTACGATTTGGAAGGCAGGTAATCAAGTGACTGCTCTTTGGTTCAGCTCAAAGAGAATTTCATCCTGGGAAAATGGTCTTGGTGAATTTTGGTCCTCTGCCTTCACTCTTCTGAGATAACCATGAAAGGGGATAGCAGAACATAAAATGGAGGAAACTTTTATTTTTGACAAAAACAGGAAAGATAATAGTTGCATGCCCTCAACTTCAAAGGATTTTATTTCAATAATAAATAAAAGGAAATGGTATATTGGGTAAGAACCTGGATTCAGTCCAAACTTTTCTCTCAAAAGCTGCCTGGTCCTAGGGAAAAAAAATTAAAAATCAATACGATTCAGTTTTCTCATATATAAAATAGGTAGAAGTTGCATTTATGTCTACCTCATAAGGTTTTTGTAAGATTTAATTAACAGGACAAGTGTTCATCCGGGTACGTAATCCATGGCATGTCCTCAAGCTGTGTTAACTAGCAGCATCCACCTCCGCATCTTCCTTAGGATTGTTACACAAGAGGGAATGAGGGTCACATTCCTGTCCCTTCTGTACTAATAAAGTTTCCCTGAAGGAGTGATATGGCCAGGGTCTGAGTAGAGATAATTATGAGAAGCCCTGTTCACAGTCTGTAGAGGAAAAGGACAGGATGTGGTCACGATGGACATTTAAGAAACCCAATATAACCATGTTTCTTCCTTCTCTAGCAGGCAGAACAGAAAGTTTCTTTCTAGCCAAGCATCAGGGGAAAATAAAACAAAGCAAAATATAAAAAACCGAAATGACCACCAGTCTATAAAAAGAGATTATGTCACAACAAGATTGCATTCCTGAACTTACAGGAGTTTATTGACTGAAGTAGATCTACTGTATAAACAAAACAACAGCAGGAAAAACATACAACAGAATTAATAACGATGAAATATCAGAAGCTTTCTGACTTATTATCTCACTGAGTTAAGAGACTATTTTATCTGTTTACATGGAGGAAGGAAATGTGAAACAGGAACAATCTGAAATCAGAAGACATTGCATTAGAAAAAAGATTGCTTAATCGAAACTATAATGTAATTCACAAATAGCAAAGAACACACAATAGAAAACTGATTTATGGAAGTTAAACTCTAGAAATTCAACTAGATGTCAAAGAAAAACAAGAAAAACTAGAAAGAAAACATGAGAAAGAACAAATGCAGATAGGAGAAATAAAATATAAAACACTCAAAACAAGAACAAATTAAGGAGCAATAGCTAAATAAATTATATTTTAAGGATAAAAAATGTATTGGGATAGGAGAAAAATCCCAACACATAGGTTAAACACAATAAACATCAGAAATAACAAGTGAAGAAATCACTGTCTAAATAGATTTTGATAAAAGCTTTTAATGATAAAAAAAATTTCTACAAGCATCCAGTATGATAAATAAATCACATGGCAATGATTAAGTTAATGTGAACACGCTAAATATTGTGAATAGTAATTTGACAATTATGAACCAGGGTAAAAAATACAAATTTTATTATTAAACATTGAAACTGTAACAGTTCACAGCTAGGGGAGTAAAATTATTGTGAATTTCTCTTGTCACTCAAAACAATTTTAATATTCTTTCATTCAATAGGCATACTGCATTGAAATAGTTCTATAGGTACTACACTTCTTTTGTATTTTAAAATATACCCAAAACCTTCACATTAAAAATGTTATAAAATGACATTAAAAGTGAAAAGAAGACTCATTGAAAGGTAAATGAAGAAAAGGAGAGAGAAGGGATTCAAAGGTGTATAAGAACTTCACTGCTATTCCCACTCAGAAGTGGAGGCTGCTCACTTCTTTATAGAGTTGCATGACATTGATTTCCAAAGGCAAGGGTTTCTCACCTTCCTCCTATCAAAGTTGTAGGGACTGTTTCATAGAGATGGTGCTACTCAAAAACATTAGAAACCTCACCTGTTCTTTTTCCCTCCCACCTTTCTTTCACATCGCAACTATCCCAAAGAGAATGTGAGTGCTTCTCCATTCTCATTTCATCTTTAAAAATTTTGTTGAAGCAGTTAGCCCTGCATCTTTGGGCAAGCCATTTCCATTGTTTGGATTTCAATTTTCTGCCCTGAAAAACTTTGGAATTGGTTAAGGTGTGTTAGTATCTTGTGTTTTCACTTGGCAGGAGGTTTATGGATTAGGGCAGTGATTTTCAACTTTAATATTAGGGTATTATGAAGAGGTTTCCTGTATTGTACTTTTTAATGAATATTATATAGATAGATGATTGATAGATAATAAATTAGATGGGTAGATAGATGATGATGATAGATAGATATAGATAGATGATAGATAGATAGATGATTGATAGATAGATATAGAAGGATGGGTTCATATTATTTATGGAGGCCAAGAAGATCTACCATCTGTTAGCTGGATAACCAGGAAAACCATTAGAATAATTCAGTCCTTGTCAAAATCTTGATAATACAGGGATAGATGATATAATTCTTGATTTGATTTCTAATGACAGAGAATAATGTGGATATGGGGGACACTGATGTAAACCTCAGAACTGGAAGGCCAGAGATTGAGGAGCTCCAGTTTCCAAGAGCAGGGGAAGATGGATGCCTCAGTTCAAGAAGAGAGAAAATTTCCCCTTCTTCACCTTTCTGTTCTATTTAGGCCGTTAGTGAATTTGATGATGCCTGCCCACATGGGTCAGAGCAGATTGTCTCTACTTAGTCTATTTATTTAAATGCTAATCTTTTCCAGCAGTCCTCATTGATATATATACACCAAAAAGTAGTGTTTTAACAGCTATCTGGGAATTTCTTAGCCAAGTCAATTTAACATTAAAAGCTCACCCCTGTAAGCAGTATGTTAGACAGCTAAGCTAATAATAACTTCAAATTGTATGATTCTCAATGCAACAGGGAGAGGACTCCCTAGAACACTTGAAGGCATAGAGAGGGGGTGGGGGGTAGGAAGAAATCCTAGGAGACTGAGGGTGGGAATATGGGGAATCATCTCAGAAGGAGATCTCTGTCCTCCACGAGATATCTATTTAACTCAGGAGTTCTTCTGGGGGAAACAGCAATAGAGGGAACCCAAGCTGGACATCCATTATATAGCATTATCCCTGCATAACTAAGTATATATACATTGGTTCTTGAATGTTTGATAATGTTCCCCCCTCAATTGTATTTCTATTTCCATCTAATAAAAAAGAAAAGAAAAGCTCACCCCTGGTCAATTTGGCATTGGTATACATTTCTTTCAACCATAATTAACCCCCAAATAAAATTAAAAGGTCAGGGAAGACTTGGAGTAAATTTACAAAAACTAATTCATTTTCTTGCAGGCAGAAAAAAAATTACCAAGAAAAAAAATCTTCAATATTAACTTTTTTTACAAAACAGGCTCCTTAAAGGAAGAACTAAGAAAGGCAGTCAGCTTCAGAGGACTCCTTCTGGTCATACCAGTTATAAGTATAAGCATCTGTGTATTTAGAAAAGAGAAGCTACTTTTACAAAGGCTAGAGGTTTGATTGAGAGAGGACTAAGTTGGAAGAATATCTGGGCTCTGAAACTATCAAGCATGGGGAAAGTATTTGAACAATTTTGCTTCCTCAGGTTAAGACTTGGCCTGTAATTGTCTTCTGTGAGATTAACCATATAGTTCTCTTACCTATTTTGGGCAGAGCGACAAAAGCTTTCCCAGTAGAAAGGTACACCTTACTTTATCTAAATTAACATGTTTCACTCATTCTCTATGCTATTTTATTTTTCTTCCTAACACCACTTGACTTAGTACATGTTTAATTGCATACGTGTGGTGTGGTGTGTGTGTGTGTGTGTAGGTGTATGTGTGGTTTATGTATACACTGATATATCTCAATCCTACAACAGTGTTTGAGGATGAGAATGTAATCAATTAATTTTATTAACAATATGCACACGATTACAATCCTCATAAAGAATGTTGTAAATCTGCTCCAAAGTGGACTCCTTTTTCTATGAAGAATTACTTCATATTCTTTACAGAAAACGGGCAGGTTTTAACCCAAACATTATTCAAGAAAGCATTAATAAATGATGGTATCATCATTTATGCTCTTTAAAAAATCTCTCATTTTAACATTTTAGTATCTTCTAATAGACTTCCCTTTTCTACTAAAATTCTTTTAATAAAATTTCAGTTGATATAGCTGTATTTATGGAAATATTCATAATTATATGAATTGCTAGTATTCATGGGAATATTCTAAAATTGGATAAACTTGATAAAAATTGTATTTATCAGATGATTATTGGAAATAACCCATAATTCATAGAAAATACAGTTTGAGAGAGTTGGTTTGTTATTGCTGTGGTTTATAAGCTGTTTCTTTATATTGGCTACCATTCATTACCATTATCTCAAAGTTGCTCATTATTATTCCTTGATAATCAAATAGTGCTATCAGTATATATTGTTATCGTTATTTTTCATTGCATGTTTCAAATCCTTTTTATTTGGATACCAATGAACAGTAAAATGCAGTATCCGCTTGTTTCTTATGTAAAATAGTGAATTGAGAGACCCAAACCTGCAACTTGTTAATGAGAAATAGAGAGTTGGGGCCGGAGCGGTGGCTCAGTGGTTTCGGCGCTTGCCTGGCAAGCACGAGGACCCAGGTTCAAACCCCAGCACCACATACACAACTGAGTGTTGGAGCAACTAAGGCCATGCGAAAAACTAAATAAAGTTGTTTCTCTCTTTCTGTCTCTCTCACTTCACTGTCCCTCTTTCTTTATTAAAAAAAAAAAAAGAAATAGAGAGTTTATCCTTTATCTTAATCAAGACAAGAAGTGATTGGCGGAATATGAAGGGGAAAGAAATATAAAAAGTGAAAGCTATATCAAGGAGTCATCTGTAAGAAAATAGTTTGAGTTGAGTTGACAATGAACAGAATAAACTATACAGAAAAAATATTTTAAATAATCTATTTAATTTGCTGCATTTACCCATACTATATATAAAACTAATGAAAAAATGAGGTAAGCTTTGAGCAAAGAAAATATTATGATGAAATAGAGGTAGATAGATCTTTAGAATTTAAGGAAAAAATACTGATTAGATTGACAAAATCAAAGGGTATATCCTAATTTACTTATCCCTGTACCACAGTACCATAAAATAATAGTAATAATGATAATAATAATGATAATAGTAATAGCAATAATAATAATGATAAAATTTGGTATTAGAATGAAAACTTGTGGTGATTTTAAGCAATGTGCTCAGCTAATTTGATCTTTCTTCCATTGGATGGAAAGTTCTACATTTGTACCTTTTCAGTCAGGACCAGTCTTACTAACTTGCTTGTGACAAGTAGAATGTAACAAATATTATCCAGCATGATTTGTAACTGCGGCTCATGAAAGACTATGCATCATTCTGCTTCACTTGAAGAGAGTCAATCAGTACTTAAGAAAATTAACTATGATGACACTGCCATACTGAGGTGACCATATGTGATTGTGCCAGAAAGAAGCTCAACTGGGCCCCAGTCAACAGCCAACACCAACTGCCTGCCATGCTGGGGAGCCATCTTGGATGCTCAGCCCAGCTGAGCCTTTCAAGGACTGTATGTCAGTGGACAGCACCTGGAAGTTACATAAGAAAACCAAGGGGGAACTGCCCAGCGTGCCTCCAAATTCCTGACCTTCATCCTGAGAATGAGAACCCAAATAAAATCTTTGTTTTAAGAGGCTAAGTTTTAGAATAATTCATTCACTGCTATACACTTTACAACCTTTCCAACTGAATTAGTCCAT